>JAIPMN010005897.1:0-23477 GCA_020650975.1 Apostichopus californicus
TCTGCAGAGAACTTTCCTCCTAACATCACAGCAGACTCTACCATTATAGCTACGGTGGGGGAGCTTTATTACTATCAGATTATGGCCAAGGATCCAGAAGGTTCAATGGTGACATATTCATTAGAAAGTAGTAACCTGACGGCTAACATCAGTTCAGGTATGACAACCAAAGCTGTGATATTACTTAAAGCCTTGCTCGATTGTAGGTTATGTGTCATGTATTGTAGGTCAAGCCTTGCTTGATTCTAGGTCATGTGTTTCGGACATCTCGACCTGTCACACCACATTTGACACATTCATTACATGTATGATATTATACAAATAATGAATGGTTATGAGTGCAATAGTGCAAATATTTCATGAGTTTGAAAGATGGAATGTTCCATTCAACGAGGCGCAGCCGAGTTGAATGGAACAAATTACATCTTTCAACGAATGAAATATTTGCACTATTGCACAAATGGAAACCATTCATTATTTGTTTTATACAACACCTTCAAATTTGGATATAATTGGATGTAAAATGCACTCATGTAACAGATTGTTTTGAACAGACAGGTTACTCTGCTCTCTTACCATTGAAAAAAGTGCTATCAAAAAAGTATAACGCACGGTTCTATTTCATAGCGTGCAATAGGAGCGGATTTTGCATGCAATCGACGAGCAATTGACCAATGAAATGGCCGGAATATAATTAGGTGTTGTATAAATATGTATGTATGTATATATATGTAAACAAATAGGCTAACCATGCACCATCCTTCTTTTAAATGCTAAAACTTTTCAGTTGCACAGATGTTTGTTTTTCAAAGGTCGGAGCCTACATGTTAAACTTTGGGATGAAAATTTGGAATGAAAAATTTGAAGAAGAAATGTTGTAAGCAATTAATTGTCCAACTTTCATGGTAACTTTTGTATCTGATGGGCCTAGATATGGTAAAGATCTCTTGGCCTCTGTTCAAGCGCTGCAAAACTTGGATGGATACCCACGGAGGTATTTAAAGAGCAGCATGTAATAGGGGAAAGATGAGAAGACACAAACAGCTGGCTCTAGCACAGCTATGACAGTTTACCTACCTTGACAGATTCTTCAATACACATCAAAACCCTCCCTTGGAGAAATCAAATTACCTTCTTTCTCATGGAAATAAAAACAAAAATAAAAACCACCTCTTTTTGTAATGGAATACAACCCTTAGGACTTTTCTCTTTGTAATAGAATATGTAGACATACCATTTGGGGTAAATTTCAAACCTGGGGACTCACTCGCTTTGTTTTACTCTCTTCATAGATGGTCTTGTAATCTGGAACCCTGTCAATGTCAACCAGATCTCTTTGGTGGTTCAGGCCAGCGACGGAGAAGCCCTATCAGCAGTTCAACCTACCATCATCATTTGCGATTGTCAGAATAACGGAACATGCCAGGAAAATGTTTACACCGAAGCTTCAAACATCATAGCTAACAAGTTTGCTGTGAGTGTGACTAAAACTTGCCATACGTGTCGCTTATATTATTAAAGCAGCTCGAATACCGTAGGAATTAATGTCTGCATTCTTTCCTCTTTCAAACAAAAACCTGTACTTGAAGTTAGTTTTGTTCTGGAAAATCATACAAGTTTTATGTAAATGTCAACAAACTGCAGCTATGTCCAAACTTGTCGACTGAGCGCTGAACAATGATCAAGTTCAGAGACTGTTATGTGACTAACAGGGTTGCACAAGAGTGTCAATTAGTTGAAAACCGCAAAGAGGTAACCTTTTTGGTCAGTTTCATCCAATTTTAAAATGATTGAAATGTGAAAAGAAAATCTTCTCATAAATTTTGAATCCAGTTTCTGCTTACATCAGGCGTGCCTGGGTCTCTAAGTAGTATATTTGTTTCTCTGTTTAGGTCGCAACCTGTCTCTGTACGCCAGCTTACGCAGGAAACTTCTGTGAGGAAGACTTTGATGCTTGTCTGGATGGCCCTTGCTTTCCTGGAATTACATGCTTTGATAATGTAGCCCCACTCACAGGGAATAGGTGTGGTGATGGGACGTGTCCGGAGGGTCTTGTAGGCGATGGATTCAAGTGCTTTGGTAAGTGGGCCACTCTTGTGATAATGTAGTCCCACTCACAGGGAATAGCTGTGGTGATGGGACGTATCTAGAGGGTCTTGTAGGCGATGGATTCAAGTGCTTTGGTAAGTGGGCCACTCTTGTGATAATGTAGCCCCACTCACAGGGAATAGCTGTGGTGATGGGACGTGTCCAGAGGGTCTTGTAGTGCTTTGGTAAGTGGGCCACATTTATGATAATGTAGCCCCACTGACAGGGAATAGTTGTGGTGATGGGACGTGTCCAGAGGGTCTTGTAGTGCTTTGGTAAGTGGGGCCACTCTTTTGATGATGTAAACCCATTCATAGGGAATAGGTGTGGTGATGATACCTATCCAGAGAGGGATTTGTGAGCAATTCATTTTTAAGTGGCTTTTTGTGTCATAAATATAGTCTGATTTATGGAGAATACCCTGTAACCTGGCCTGATGTGTTGTATTGCATGGATTGGTACACAGTGGTGAAGAAAGATATCAAAATTTTAGGGGGCAGAAAGGCTTGGGATCTTGACCAGAAGATAGAATTTTATTTTTGTAGATGCTACAGTGGCCCAGATGGGACATTGAAAATGGTGAAAACATTTTGTTGAAATTTTAGATATTTGTAACCTGTATGTATGAATTGAGCGTTTTATCAATCATTATGACTTTCGCATCAAAGTTTGAACTATTTGTTAAATTTCGAGGGTAAAAAAAAAAAAAAATCTTAGACACATGAGGTATTTGAAAAATTGATCATTGTGATTGGCTGGCATTTTTTCTTTCACAAAGGATCCAGCTGAATTATTAAGCACTGCTGTGGAGTGAATCCCTAGTTGAGAAAATGGAGGGGTAGAAACATACACCTGCCCCCCTCCTATCCACTCTTCAAAGTGGGGAGCAGCAGACCCACCTGCCCCCCTCCCATTCCTAGGCCTATGTACTACATTAGTTGCAC
This sequence comes from Apostichopus californicus, assembly GCA_020650975.1. Taxonomy (NCBI): domain Eukaryota; kingdom Metazoa; phylum Echinodermata; class Holothuroidea; order Aspidochirotida; family Stichopodidae; genus Apostichopus; species Apostichopus californicus. The sequence goes on from JAIPMN010005897.1 coordinate 3,033, forward strand.
CCTGTGACTAATCATAGGCATGGTGATGGAATAATGTAGACACATCGCTCAAACACGTCTTTGATATGATGGGCTTTGCAGTCCTGATATAGTTTCTAATTCCAATTAGGATCTAACTGACATATTCTTAAGTCAATTATTGAAGTTAGCATGTCGGCAACAGGATCCCAAAGATTTTCGTGATATATAATATGGCACAAGCAGATCCCATAGAAACATGAATTATTTGAATTAATTGTCTGTTTTTCATTTTCAATTCTCCCATCTTGCTCGCAGACCTGGACGAATGTGTTGCCTACGCTAACAGAAGCGAAGCAGAGGGAGGCCCGGCCTGCTCTCAGATCTGTGAGAACACCCTGAATGGATTCACTTGTAGTTGTCAGAATGGATACAACCTACATCCTGACATGTATCAGTGTATAGGTACGATTATCCTGAAATACTCTCCGTGGTTATCTCTCTCTTTCTCTCTCTCTTTGTGATTCAAACCTTAAAAGTCAGCGTCGATTATCACATAGCGGGCTATTTTTCATGTCGCTTGACAAAAATTAGCACGGTACCGTTCGTCAGTCGTTGAATCTGAATCGATATCCGTCCCGTGCTTTAATTTCAGTGCAGATATGTAGATAAGGAAAGCAGCCCTTCAAGGTTACCAAAGCATCCACTTAAAAACGTGTCGATATTTTTGCCTCGTTAATGTAACAGTGGATATTTAAGACGGCAAAGAAAGGATGGCTTGAACCAAACATCAGCCATTAACCTATAGTGCTACTAAACATTCACAGCAGATATACTGCCCTCACCTGATGGTATACTGAAATTTTATTCTCCTTGTAGATATTTATTTGAGTGTATCTTTCTTGGAAGAAGAGGATTTATTTGATCTATTTTTTTTAATTATTTACATTTTTTTCTGGTTCCAGATATAAACGAGTGTGAGTTACAGACTGACGAATGCTCAGAGAATGCTGTCTGTGATAATTCTCCAGGATCTTATAACTGTACATGCTTGGACGGTTACCTTGACGTAAACAGTGATGGAAGGCTTTGTGAAGGTAAGAATTACGATAAATATTTCTCTACATTCTCCAAAGGGTCAATTTAAGAGATGATTGCTAATTCTGAATGATCTGTATTCTTTTAAATCGATTTTGAGCAAATTTACCAAACTTATTTCTTCTGTTCATAGTTATACATATATTTATATATATATATTTTTAAAATATTTTTATCATTTATAATATTTATACAATTTATAATTTCATTTGAATTATATATTTTTTTTTCTCATCTTTAGATATCGATGAGTGTCTGAAAATCCCACCCGTTTGCGACGATCGTGCGACATGTATGAACATCAACGGCAGTTTTACCTGCTTGTGTAACGATGGCTTTGAAGGCAACGGCAGGACATGTGATGGTAGGCTTTCTCGTACTTGTAAACCTAACTTTGACGAATCGTTTTTCAAAAAAGCTTTCAAAACTTTGCCGTTTTTACAAAGATTCCGTTAGTTTTCCAACTATTGCTGTCATTTTCAGCCATTAAAATGACATGTTTCATTCATGAAAAGCACTGGTGGTACATTGAAACATAAAGAAAAACATAACAAACATTATGTTTTGTTTTTTCCTTTTTGGTATGCATGTAATCACTTATATATAGGCAATATATATATACTTATATTTATATATTAATATATGAGTAGTATTATAATTATTCCAACAAACATGTTATTAAATAATTTTTCTCAGTTTGAAATATTTGTAATTCATAATTTTTGGATAGTGTTCACAACTTGTTTGTTGTGTGATCTCCCGAGCACTGAATTTGGTACCTTCAAGTGATGTAACCTTTTTGCTTCACTGTAGCGTCCCTAATTTTATGTGAATTGTTTTGTCTTCCCCTCACATCACTTTGCATGGTAGCTACCGTGTCAGCAAGCAGTTGACAAATTCACAAATGTTGGTTTTGTCTCACCATCAGATATTGACGAATGCTCTCGCAACACAGACGACTGCGATACTAACGCAGACTGTAACAACATTGAGGGTTCCTTTACGTGTAGCTGTCAGCCAGGCTGGGAGGGAGATGGAGTCAACTGTACCAACGTAGATGAATGTTTGGATATTAACCTACGTGAATGTCATCCCAGGGCTTTATGCATGGACACCCAAGGCAGCTACATCTGTTTCTGTCCTGCTGGACTGTTTGGAAATGGGATTGCATGTGACGGTAGGATACCATAGCTTGTTACTGAAACAAAACGAAGCAAACAAACAAAACAAAACAGCTTCATACTGAAACAATATAACCGGCCAAATGAACTGTCAAAACCATTTTAATTGATGGGGAATATGTGATGTAGATGATCCGTAAAACCTTCCCCGCCCTCTCTTTCCTCTGTTTGCTAGTCATATAAGCTCCGCAAACAATTACACCGATACTGGAGTTTGCTGATTTGACATCATTGGATCTAGTTTGGGATAGAATTTTAGTTGCCTTAGGTTTTCGTGATTCACAGGAAATAATGTGCTGGCACATTGTAATACATTGTAATTATATTGCATTTCAAGATTTCTTCCAATTATTCTCTTCTCATTTCAATGCAAACCAGAGAGCAGATAATGTATATTTTATTCTTTGATATAGATATCAAAAATTGTTCTCTTCGTTCTAGTATACGGAGTACATAAAATACCAAGTAACTTTATCCTGTACCGTGTAGTAGTCAACCTAATATTCAACCTAATAGTAGTCAACCTAATATACAACATTTCATATTTTTGTTATCAATGCGAACATTTATAATATCCACGTAAAGAGCGTGACTCCATGGAAACTATAACTGACAGGATCAACCTAATTATAAATGTAATATGCTTCCCTGATATTTATCGAAGGAGAAATATTCCACTACATGGCAGGAATTGGATATCACTTCCATCCAATAAAAGTCCTTATGAACCACCTTTTGTTAACAATGCTTTTTTTAAATTTTTTTATTTGATTTTTTTAAGATTATACTCTCTCTCCTGATGTACATTCCATTCTCTCTATTTGGCATTTTACCAACTAACTTTATAAATCAGTTTTATTTAGAGATAACATTACCACTTTGGTTTCTTTTATGATATATTGTAGATTTGGATGAATGTGCACTCGGCACCAGTGATTGCAGTAATGACGTCTCCAAACTGTGCATCAACACCCAAGGCTCATACGAGTGCAGATGTAACAGTGGCTTCACAGGGAACGGCACAGTTTGTAACGGTAACCAAACACAGCTATTTGTTCTTTAACCTTTTGCACACGAATGATATCTGCTTCCTCTCTCTTACTAGTACACTATTACTATTACACAAGAAAATTATGGCAGAACTATGAAGATGTAGGCATGTTTTCATGCTTCGTTGCAGTCTTTTCTAATTGAACTTACCAGTGGTGGCCTCGAGTTTACTCATAATAAAATGTATTTTATAGCGGTGGTGTGCATAAGTTTAATACCGTCACACATTTTGTTCAGAACATTGTCATTAGATATTTTATTTTATTTAATTTTAATTTATTGCATATTGACTATAATGGCAGATGTTAATGAATGTACCCTGACCAATGGCACTCAATGTTCCGACCAGGCCAACTGTTCAAACACCTACGGCAGCTATGACTGTACCTGTCAGGAGGGGTACGCTGGAGATGGCATCACGTGCAGTGGTAAGAGTTTTGCTGGCAAGAATATTCCTTTTATTCTGAAATCTAGACAGTTCTCTGTTTTAGGGACCACAACATAGATTTGATATTGGATGATGTTTGGGGGTGGGGTCGGGGGGAGAGGGGGGTTGGTAGCAGGAGTAAGGCCAATGTTCAGACCAGGCCAACTGTACAAATACCTATGGCAGCTATGACTGTACCTGTCAGGAGGGGTACGCTGGAGATGGCATCACATGCAGTGGTAAGAGTTTTGATGGCAAGAATATTCCTTTTATTCTGAAATCTAGACAGTTCTCTGGTTCAGGGACCACAACACAGATTTTATGATGGATGGGTGTCTGAGGGTGGGGGGAGGGGGGCAGGAGTAAGGCCAATGTTCAATGGTGGAGAAAGTGCCACTCGACATGAAGATGATGACTCCATGGTCCCCTGCTGTCTGCGGGTCCTGTGAATATGTCATTTATCAAAGAGTGGGTTTTTGTAACATTTGTTCCACTTGTATTCGAAAAGTTTCATGAGAATGAGCGTACTTTTTGTCAAGTTTGAATAATTTGTATGTTATTTTAAGATGATGTGCTTCTGTACTTCGACTAAATTCTATAGAACTTAGGTAACGATATGCCGACTATTTAGATAATAATAGATAATAATTGTTAGACTAAACGCATACTTTAATCGAGAAGTGGGGTCTGACAGTAATTTTTATAGTTCCCAAAAAAACGTGTGTGTGTATTTGTTTCTTATAAAAAAAAAAAAAAATATTTGTTTGCATTTATGTTTTATTCTAAGCATTGGAATTTATAGCCTTCTGACTCGTTTTAGAATCTCAATAAATGAGATTTAAACTGCATTTTTCTGCTACATATGCATGGTCATAATATATGGATATGAGGAAATATGTTCCTTTGGTCTTGTCAGTTTGGTGCCATCCTAAATATGCTTAAAGGCATTGAAGACTCGCCCCAAACCGTGTGTCGCTCTCTGAACAGTTAACTTTCCGTTGCTTGCAAGTGAAGTTTTCTTCTTGTCGCTACAAAATGCAGACAGAAATGAAACGTGATACCTTTTTATCTTTATCTGGACCTGAGATGTCCAGCGCTGCTATGCACACTGTGTTGTGGGTATTGACCATAGCTGCATGTATCGACTGTACACTAGTGTCAAATTACTGACCGTAGCAAGCTGTGTGTGTATTTTCTGGGATCGATGGTGGTGTCTAACACTTCTGTTACACCTCATTTGAAAACTAGGTCAGATTACCGGCATCAGACGTTTCTTTGTGCGCATGTCTTCACTGCCTTTATATCAACATTTTTTAAAACATTTACAAATTTAAAATGTCCTTCCTCAGACATCAATGAATGTACAACTGGCAATGACTGTAATCCTGTCAGCGGGGCTTGCTCCAACACCATCGGATCATTTAGCTGTATTTGCATCACTGGTTACCAAGGTGATGGTAGAAACTGTACAGGTATGTAGGAGAAAGATGGCTATCCAAAAGCCTGCAAGATATCTTCCTTTCCCAATTTGAATTTTTTTATGTGAATTTATCAGACATTCGATGAGACGTGCTTCAAGATAGTTTCTCACTTCAAATCAGCTCTGTATAGGGGTGTGGAGAATAGGAGTGTGGTTTGAATTGCAAGTTATTAGCCACCAGATAGTTAGAAAATGTCAATAGTGAGTTTCTTTAGATTTGTTGTTTTTCTTACTGTTTTTTGCAAGTCCTGGCATATTGAGGGAGACTAACCTACAATACCAATTACACCGGATGAGCTTAATTGACAATTTTTTGCAATGAATGGACATTTTTCTACAATGTGAAAAACAGTTTTGAAACAGTGTGTGGTATCTAAGGGTTACATGCTAGCAACATATATTTTCTCAGCCAAAAGGAAATGGGTATTAAAGGGAAGGTAAGAACCCACACAAACAAATAACTAAACAAATGCGTTGAAATATTAGTACAACTTTATGTTATGTGCTTATCCTTTGTTTTGTTTTTTATAGGTTTTGGTCTGTTTTATAGTCTTCTCGTGTTTTTAGATTTTTGTGTTCGTATTTTACATACTGTTTAATTTTCGTTTATAGGTTTTTTAGACTTTTTATTCCTTTGATTTCTCTGTCTTTTGATTTTTTTTATTTGTTTTAGGTTTTGTAAACGCCTAGAGGCCTTTTGGTATTTGGCGCTATATTAAGAACTTAATATTATTATTATTATTATTATTATTATTATTATTATGATTATTATTATTATAAATATTAGTGCTGCTATTCTATCTGTTACTCTCCATCTTGATGAGGTATTGTCCTGCTTCTTTCTTCTAGATATTGACGAGTGTGCCACAGACCAGGACGATTGCGACCAGATCTGTTCTAACTTCATCGGAGGCTTCACGTGTTCCTGTCGATCCGGCTATGAGATCGATACCTCTGAACCCAATCTATGCAACGGTAACAAAAAGTCCCATCATAAATTTGGTATCAAACTTGTTTAAAGATATCATCTCGATCGGGGGTGTAACGTGACTCCTAACCTAATAAATTCGGACGTCTGGAGGAACTTTTCAAGTAGCATACTGCATTCTTGGACTTTGTTTGAAATTTGTAAAAAATATACAGAAAAATAACAAACATTAAAGAAAAGTTATACAAACCTTGATTTTTTCTTTTTATGGGAAGAGCAAAAGGATTCCTTAAGTGATTTGTCTAATGATTTTTGACCAATAATTCTAAGTCTCATTTATGTTTTGATCTGTTTGTGTTTAGATGTTGATGAGTGCGCTTTGAACATTGACAACTGTACACAGGGCTGCAACAACACAGCAGGTGGATTCTTCTGCTACTGTTTTGAAGGTTTCCTTGACGACGGCAGTGGAGATTGTACACGTGAGTAGTTGTGAAACCAATGTTTAATACGAAGAGTTGGGGACATGAGCATTGGCAATGGAGAGTGTACCAAAGTTTAATACAAAGGGTTGGTGACACGAGCATTGGCTATGGAGAGTGTACCAAAGTTTAATACGAAGAACTCGGGACATGAGCATTGGCTATGGAGAGTGTACCAATGTTTAATACAAAGGGTTGGTGACATGAGCATTGGCAATGGAGATTGTACACGTGAGTAGTTGTGAAACCAATGTTTAATACGAAGGGTTGGGGACATGAGCATTGGCAATGGAGAGTGTACCAAAGTTTAATACGAAGGGTTGGGGACATGAGCATTGGCTATGGAGAGTGTACCAATGTTTAATACAAAGGGTTGGTGACATGAGCATTGGCAATGGAGATTGTACACGTGAGTAGTTGTGAAACCAACGTTTAATACAAAGGGTTGGGGACATGAGCATTGGCAATGGAGAGTGTACCAAAGTTTAATACGAAGGGTTGGGGACACGAGCATTGTCAATGGAGAGTGTACCAAAGTTTAATACGAAGGGTTGGGGACACGAGCATTGGCTATGGAGAGTGTACCAATGTTTAATACAAAGGGTTGGTGACATGAGCATTGGCAATGGAGATTATACACGCAAGTAGTTGTGAAACCAACATTTAATACCAGCATGGTTGATGACTGCATGAGCATTGTCGATGGAGTGTACAAAAGTTTAATACGAAGGGTTGGTGACATGAGCATTGGCAATGGAGAGTATATCAAAGTTTAATACTAAGGGTTGGGGACATGAGCATTGGGATTTGTAACTTGGCAAGTCAGCTATTGTACCTTAAAAGATCAGATGTTTATGATTGTTTTATTAGTTTTGAGTGTATGAAAAGCAAAAAATGGAAATAGGCAAATTCTATTGGAATTACAATGCTTAATACGAGGGTTGATGACTTGAGCATTGGTATTTGTAAGTGGTGAGTCAGCTATTGTACCTTAAAAGAGCAGATGTTTATGATTGTTTAATTAGTTTGGAATCGGTTCTTGTTCGATATTGTTCTAATAGTGTGTGTACGTACCTCCTTAGCAGTTACTCCGTCAGAACAATTCCCGAAGCTGAAATGCACCACACTTGCCATTAATAATAAAAAATACACAAATCAGTTTCACCTGCTGAAGTTGTTAAAATGTTGAATTTTCCTCTCCAGCGCAAGTAAATTGCACCGTGGACAGATGCATCAACGGGCAGTGTGTCTACAACGGTGGCAATGAGACCTGTTTATGCTACGAAGGCTATGAATTATCCGCTGACAACGAGACGCTCTGCATTGGTAAAATTATAAATTTTGAACACAAAGTTAATTGCTTAGTTTCATCTTTGCAACCATACAAAGACTTTTTACCACAACAAATAGCAAATATCTTTATTATTAAATTAAAGATATAAAGAAGTTTGTGCCGAGGTGAGTATTTTCATGGTTTCCAGGTGGAAATGTTTAAGGATTTGTGTTAAAACTTGAGTTAAGCAATCATTCTTTGACCTTTTTGTCCTTTACATACTGCAGCATCAAATTTCACCCTCCTACAACCTCAAACCCCCCACCCCTCCTACCCCTCATAAAAATGTAACCTCAAATGCAACGTACAAATATGTCATTTAAGAATGCTTTTTTAAGGGCATTCTTCATGTCTAACGGTCTGTGTGCTAAGCTATGTGCACCAACAGCAGTTTCTTTTGATGGGTGCTCTACATTTTAATGGGTAATTACTCAACTAAAAGTGGTATTGAAATGTAACCTGCACATGTTAAGTGGTCTGTGTGAAATATCAAGGTTGATACTTTTGCTCAAAGATCCGTCTTTATAGCTGTTATAAACATACAAGGTTTTTTTCTTTCCCCTGCAGACATCAACGAGTGTCAAGGTTCTGATTTGAATATGTGTGAACAAGTCTGTATGAACACCGAGGGTGGTTATCTCTGCTCTTGCAATGCCGGATATAGACTGGCAGATAACGGAAGGACTTGCAACGGTAACATTTCTTTCATACTTTCATGTCGTGCTTTCTCACTATAATTTTGTTTTCTTTATTTCTTTAATAAATATCTTTACACTCTAATATCTTTACACTCTAAAATTTGTCTTAAGAATTTTTGAGAAGATGTGGCTAAAATCAGACAGTTGTGACATTGTAACATACAGCCTAGAAACTTTGTAGCCGAGTGTTAAAGCATGCATGCATCTGTCAGTTTACTGCAGTCTGGGGGGAGGGGTGGGGAGGGGTGGGGGAGGGGTCTGGATCCGTTGGAGGTACGTACGTCTTCAACCTGAAGAATGTGCTGCTTTTCTGCTTTTATTTATCTGTGTAATGATGATACAAGAAAACTTCGCCCTTCCACTTACTCATTTGCTCCCACCTCCCTTCATTGGCAATTCTGGCAAAATGTTACAGTTGGAAACTAGGTCTAAGCTATAATGGACACCATTTTCACTGGGTGTTTAAGTTGTAGTACCCCAACTGCCCAGTGTTTAATATCATTATCAGTTTTCTATTGTTTCCCCATTGTTTCTATTGTTTCTATTGTTTCCTCATTCACAGACATCGATGAGTGTGCGGAAGACTCGGACGACTGTGATGAGGTTTCCTCTACCTGTATCAATGAAGTGGGCGGTTTCCGTTGTATGTGTAACGCAGGATTTGAAAGAAGGGGTGCAGTTTGTTCAGGTTAAAATGTTTCTTCTTATCAGTCGGGATCAGTAAAATATCAGATTCTTGTTTTTCATTTAATAGCAATAATAATAATAATCAGCAGTTATTTTTACGATGCTTTTAGCAACCACAAATGTAGGAGACACCCGCGAAAGCCTATGGACTACAACTTACACATCGGGTGGCTTCCAATTCGACATTTGAACTGAAATTTGGAATCTTTTCAATTTAGAAAGTCATTTCAGATGGGGGAACCGTAGATTGCTCTTGAAAAACCCACCTTCAAAACTCACAAAACCCACCTTACTATGCCACGTTACTATTCCACCGCATTTATCCACTCAGCCACAGCACCGGTGCTGATTTGTTTGGATTCATCTAATGGAGATGAATGTTCCACTTTTTTGTAGCCTTGAAATCGTTACGGAATAATACGTTGCTGATTCAGCTATTTAGTTGAACAGTCAGGGAAACCTTTATACCTTACTGTCAATAGTGTGTAAGACTTTGTGCATGCTATCCACGGCAGCAGAAAAGACAATAGCGTAGAATAACAATAAAATGAAATAACAAAAGGATAAATGCAACAATATCATGTCATAAAAGTAAGGATCTACAGGTTCCATACTTGGTATGGAAATTTGTCTTTAAAATTTTTGCATGAGAGTTTAGTTCTGTGGATGGTAGCTAATATGAAGACTATAATTAGGGATTTCAACAACAATAGAAAACATACAACAATAGTATAAATACAACAATAGAATAAATACAACAATAGAGTAAGAACAATAGCTCAAGAATTAGGACCACAAGAGGTAGTCTAGGAGGAACTCCACCCAACTGTATTGTTCGATTCCTGTTTTCATCCTCACAGATGTTAACGAATGCCTGGGAGAGAATGATTGCAGTGCGCAAGCCAGTTGCACAAACATGTTTGGATCGTACGTGTGTACATGCAATGAGGGGTACGACGGCAATGGCCAGATCTGTGTCGGTGAGTCGGTGTTAAAATAGTAGTGTACATGCTACTATAGGTCATCGGTATTTGAACCCAAATTTTTAGAATGTTTAAAGTTGCTAGAAAGTTTGAACAGTACTCTCTTGGAATTTCTTATTCTCCATATCATTCAAAAAATTGTTAGAATAGAGAATTCAATATATCAGTGTGGATGACTGGTTTTGGAATGGCCGTAAATATGTTTGTTTAAATTTAGAGCATGGGTGACCGCTATCCGCCATTTTGGGCATACTTTGAGGGCAACACCAACGACCCATAAGCATGCACGCAGGTCGACTGCGCGAAAGCAAACTCGTTCCGTCCAAATGCATGGAAATATTTCATCTTATCGAAGTTGTGTATTCTGCTGGTTGGGTTTTTTGGTCTCTTGATTTTCAGGAAACAATTTCAGTTTTGAATGGAAAAATAAGGCAAGCTCAACAAAATTTGCTATTAACTTAGCTGAGTGTCTGAATCTTGGTTCTGATAGTTTTCGGTTGCAGTGATTTCTATCCTACTGGATAGATCAACTTGCCAAAAATGTCTTCACTTTTTTATATTTTGCTACGGAGAGACATAAACGCTGATCTGACGAATCCTAATTTTCTCTATCTTTCTGCTTCAGATATTAATGAATGTGCTGGCGTCGGAATGTGTGACGTCTTTGCCGATTGCTCCAACACTGCTGGGTCGTTTGTTTGTACATGTAATGAAGGCTTCGGGGGCAATGGATTATTTTGTTTAGGTCAGTATTTCTTCCCATTACATCAGTAACCATGATAAGAATTTTTATTTAAAGCAACCCCCCCCCCCTCCCAGGATATGATGTTTTTCCCATCCATTTACTTGTCCGTCGTTTGCCTCTGAAGAAGATTTCTGTTGCAATCGAATGGTCCAGGTCAGGTCAGGTCAGGTCAGGTCAAATTTTATAACAGTAACTTTTATGCCTTCAATGTGGCATATTGTTCTGATATGAAATTGCATCACCATTTGCATCTTACACTAGTTGAAGTGTGGAACAACGAGAGAAGATAATTAAATGCAAATATTAAAGTTGGCATCAATATCTTTTATGAAATGGGATTATACCATACTATACTAAAAATGATAATGTTTTGATTATTTATAAACACCTAAATTCAGGGGTTTCACAAAGATTTTTAAAAAATGAATTATTTTCCTTTTGCTTTCAATGCATTATGGGAGCAATTATGTTGTTGTCATGGTGACTTAGACAGAGGAAGACAAGTCTCTCTCTACTCTGATGTATTGCCATGCCTGTGCAGTTTAAAACACTGTGGAGATTTGTATATTAAAGATCTATGGGAAATCGGGTTTCATCAGTTGTCGTTTTGCTCTCGTCTCTTTCAGATATTGACGAATGTGCTACCAGTTTCTTTTCAAACTGCTCGATTAATGCGAACTGTTCAAACACCGCTGGGTCTTTCATGTGTACCTGTAACGATGGTTATGAAGGCAATGGGCAGACGTGTGTCAGTGAGTACCAGCATTGACCAGAATCTTAACGATTTGACTGGCGACTTCTTAAATTCTTCCTTTCTGTTTCATTAGTGCACGACTTCATAGCTTTGAAAATTTGAAATTACGACGTAAAACTTTGGTAAAGCAAAAGTTATGTTATCGGAGAATATCGTCAATAACTTGCTGTAAAAGTTCAGGCAAAATGATGAGCAGGCTACTTGGACTGAAGGGAAATCCAAATATATCACATCAGTGTCACATCAGTGTCACCTCCCAGTTGTGTATAGCTAAAAGTTTTCCTCCCATAATGTTATGGTTTGTTTCTACCCTCTCCCTTATACAGATGTTAATGAATGTAGCCTACCCACAAGCGATCCTAGGGCAGCCGACTGTCATCCTAACGCGATTTGTATGGACTCGGATGGCAGCTACCAGTGCGACTGCGATACTGGCTACACGGGCAGCGGCACAGTTTGCAAAGGTTTGCACGCTTAACCTTCCATGTATTCTCTTTTCGGGGCCGATAATGCGGAACACCAAAAACAAAAAATCTTGGGTTTCATTGCTTTTAAAGGAACATTCACAGTAGTTTAAATATGCAAGAAAAGAATTTATGAACCTCTCCTGCAAATGAAACTGATGGATTTGTGTTTCAGACTGTTGGCGACAGATGTGGTCATGAAATTATGTAAAGAAATATATACAATTTGATTTGACATTTCCTATCACCTAATTTTTTTTTGGGGGGGGGAGGGGGAAATATACAGACTAATAAAGTGGCATCTTTTGTGGCTTATTTCACAGACGTCAATGAATGCCAGACAATCAATGGATGCATAGGCAATAGTACCTGTAGCAACTCAGTTGGGAGTTATCTGTGTACCTGCAATGACGGTTACCGTGGTGATGGATTCGTACTTTGCGAAGACATTGACGAATGTGCAGAAAATTCTGATGGGTGCAGCAGTGTTGCCACGTGTGATAATTATATCGGAGGTTTTACTTGCACCTGTGACACTGGATACAGTGGCAATGGATTCACCTGTACAGGTTAGTTGGGATTGATGCATTTGTTAAATAGTAGATGTAGTTGTTGAATAGTTGATAGTTGAATATTAGATACATTTGTTGAAAAGTTGATAGTTGAATATTAGATACATTTGTTTAATGTAGTTGTTGCATAGTTGATAGTTGAATATTAGATGCATTTGTTGAAAAGTTGAGTAGTAGATGTAGTTGTTGAAAAGTTGATAGTTGAATATCAGATACATTTGTTGAAAAGTTGATAGTTGAATTGTAGATACATTTGTTGAAAAGTTGATAGTTGAATAGTAGATACATTTGTTTAATAGTTAATATATGATAGTTGAATAGTAGATGCATTTGTTGAATAATTGATAGTTGAGCAGTTGGTTGTATTTGTTGAATAGTTCTCTTATAAAGTTGATATGTCCATTGTTCAATTAGTTTTCTCCTTTTTTTCATGTCTTCTATTAGTTTTTGAAATTTTTCAGCCGGTCTTCCACAATAATCCCTTGTTCGTTTATTTAATATTATCTAAAAGTCATATTTCTCTCAACATCCCCTTCCCTGGAGCTGTTTGGATTGTATCAGTTGAAATTTTGATGAGGTCCGTAATTTAACGGGTGTGCAAGCAACCGTGGCTTCTGATTGGCAGCCTCCAGCAAAGATATGGCTATATATGGATTGCCACGAAGTAAGGGCCCGGTTGGATAGCCACTAGGACAGTGAAACATTGTTGTATTTTCTGTCCTAAATTTCAGATGTCAATGAATGTGGAGGCAGTGATGACTGTCACCCTTTGGCGGATTGCTCTAATACGATAGGCAGCTACTTCTGCACCTGTCAGCCTGGGTTCCTCTCTGTCAGTACGATAACTGGAAGAGATTGTAATGGTGAGTGTTCCTCTCAATACAGAGAATCTAAAAATAAAATAAATACATCAAAATAAAACAAAACTGTTAGCAAACTGCTTATCCACTAGAGAGCCTGTGTAAGAGAATGTGTAAAAGTAAGCTGGCCTGACGTTTCGATCCTAGCAGGATCTTCTTCAAAGGCTGAATGACAAGTAACAGTAACAGAAGGGACAAAAACACGCACAGAATACAGACAGGTTAATGAGCATGGTGAACACAAAGAGATAGATGTAAGGGGATTAGTAGACAAGAGCATCAAACATCAAATGTGCACATTTTCCGCTTTCTGTGTCGCCAAAGTTGATTAATTCAGAATATCCTATTTTCTTATATATTAAGGTTCTTTCCTCATCAGTTTCACGGATCACTAAAATTTTCAGCCCAACTTGTACATATAGTTTCCACATCATTAATTGTAGTAAGCACTGAAAAGTACTTACCAGCAATACGAGAATGGCATGCGGAACACTTAGCATTAACACTAATTACTAAGGGAATGCAGTGTCTTACATACCATAAACACATATGGTAACTTTGATAAACATTTGATGTATTTTCTAGTATCCTGTATATACCATTACTGCACTGTTTTGTATGTCTATGTATATGCGAAATATATTAACTGAACTGAACTAGTTGCACTAAAACCATAAGTAGAGTTTTGTGGGTTGTTTGAGCTCAATAGGGAAGCAGACTTTTTTATTTTATTTTTTAATATTTTTTATTATAATGTTATGGTAGCAGATGACAACTAGCAGCAGTAACAATTAGTTCCATTTTGTGTTCATAAATAATTAAGTTCATTCTTAATTTATGAAGGAAATTAGCCACAAATATTTGAAATAATCTTGGTCTTTCTAACAGACAATCTGCTATATTCTATGTCTCTCTTCTCCTTTCTCATTCTGTCTCTTAAGATTTTAATGAGTGCATCCTGGATCCATGCGGAACCAATGAAGTCTGCCTCAATAACTTTGGCTCGTACTTCTGCACATGCGCAGATGGATACGAATTGGTCAATGGCACATGCGCAGGTAAGGCAAATCAAATAAACATATCACTTGCCTAAATACTATTAGAAAACAGTAACAAAGTGTGACATGAGTTAATCTGTTTTCATTTTGGTTCAAGGAACTCCAAACCATCACTCTAACTGATTCGTTCTCCGCAGAACAAACGACAGATCTTTAGCCATTTGAGATTGTTGCAGCGTCCCGGCCCCATGCATGCATAGGGAATGCTGACAATATTAAATAACCCGGGATAGCGCCACCCATTGTATTGCGACCTATGTCTCTTTAATTGTTTTCGATTCATCCCTGTATCGCTTCTCTCTCTAGATATCGACGAATGTTTGGCGAGACCCTGTCAGAATGTGACCAATTCTCGTTGCGAGAATACTATGGGAGGCTACAATTGTATTTGCCAAACAGGATTTTACAGCATGGATGGTGCCTGTAATTGTAAGTTTCTTGTAACACAATTCTTAAGATCAATCCATCTGTAAATGGAAACAGCACACCACCAGACACCCATCCCACCCCCCCCCCTTACCCCTAATGGCTTTCTTCATCCCTCCATTCCTCTTCCAATCCCCTCTTCTTATCCCTCCCCAATCCTTTCCCACTATTTTCCTTCAATTTGTGCACAAGTGCTACGTACAAACTGAATCACAGACATCAAGGTAGCACTCACTCAACTGTTGCCAGATGCAATTTATCACATTTTTTTGAAACATTTCAGATTTCAAAAAATCGATCTCTATTTTATCAAAGTGCTATCCCAGATGGCTTCCATCTGTGAAAGCTTTACTTGTTTAAAAAAAGCCTTAGTTTTGAATTTTTAAATTTTTTGAATTTTTTGAATTTTTGAAATTTTTGAATTTTTTTGAATTTTTTTGTTTTGTTTTTCAGCTGCCAGGACATTTTCTATTGCTGCTGTGTTCAGTGACATTAAAGGGATAGTGGTGTTGAGAAATCTTTACACAGATACGTTCCAGTCTGAGAGTAAACCAATGCTACAGGCAGATGTGAGTATAGTATTTCAAAGTTAATAGGCATCGATGACGCCAAATGTAATATCAGACTTGACTAGTGTACGGCTATTATATAGTCTCATATGGTTTATTATTACAAAACTTTATATAGCCCTCGCTCATTCATGTAATGACATGTCCAGTGGCGCTTTGCAACCTAACACTACAGCAAATTACACAATAAAAAGTGACAGAGAACAAGGTGTGTCTTTAATTCCATTTTTATGTATATAGATTGCTAGATATGTTGTGTACATGGAGTGTGGGGATTTAGTAACAGAAGTTCGCTTGATCATATCTGGGTTTTTTCCCATGTTATGGAATATTCACTAATTTCAGTTTCCAACTGAGCTTTCAACATTTGAACCTTCAGGATGCTGAGTTTAAAAGTGTTTATAAAGTTTATAAAGAGTTTTTAGAGTTTATATAGAGTTTATATAGAGTTTATATAGCCTTTATATAGAGTTTATATAGAGTTTATAGAGATTATAGAGTTATAAAGTTTATAAACATTCGATGGTTTGGTCGATAAATCTAGTAATCGTAATATGTATCTGCAAAGTGGAGATTACAATTGTCTTTAATAATACTCTAGGCTGTACCTTTTTGAATTTTTCTACTAAAATGCTCCAAACAGCAGAAGAATTTGAGGAGATCGATACTGATGGATTCATTTTGGAGGATACTTAATTGGCCTTAATTGGTCTTCTTCAAATAATTGTCTGTATCATCATCAAATACGATTATAGTCTGTCTTTTGTTATCCTTCAGAGGACCTATTCGGAGCAATTTTTATACAAGATATAAAAACTATTTTTCTGAATATTCTACAACCATACAAAACTTTCCAACGTTCTGTAATGTTTCTGCCGAACGTTTCTATTTTTCAACTAATTGTACAGAATTTTATGTCCGTGAAAAAAATTCCAGTTTTGCTAGTGTCATCATTGTACTTAAATTAGCTTCTGAATTTGATTGTGATTTGACTCTTGTTCTTGTTCAAATCTTTGACCTGGTATGCGTCAAGTCTAGTCAAAAGAGCAGTGTAGACAAAGTAAAGAAAACTCAACAAAATATCCAGCTTTTTATTTAATGTATTTCCAGCTGGTCGCCTTGTTCAATGCAAGTTCGCTAACCGATTTTCTTGGAGTCACCATACGAGGATGTACCCTCGTGGATGGCGGTGCAAATGTTCAGTTCACTGTTGACTTGCTGAAGAACACAAACACGACCGAGCAGGAAGTATCCCTTGTATTTTTTGAGGGTTTAGTTAACGACAGAATTGTCGCACCGGACAGTATCCTCGACTTTAATACCATCGTAATCGGTGAACCAAGTAAGTGAAATCACCTCACCTCATTAAATAATATGATGCTACATAACAAACCAGCGAGGTTGAGGGAGGGCGGGGGGGGGCGGGGGCAGGAGGAGGAGAGGAAAGGGGCTAATTGTCTTGAGCTGTTGGGCTATATCTTAATTAGCATAATATTAGCAGTAATCTTCATAAATGGAAGGGGGACCACCAATCTTGTTACCCTGGTAATATTTATCCTCAAAATAATTATATTCTTCACAAAATAATTGTTTTTCGTTTATATCGATTTACTTAAAACTCCTTCCCTCTCCTCTCCTCTCCTCACTACCCACATCAGGTGTAACCATCCTTCTCATAATTAATCTACTACCAGTAACAATAATTTTAGTTTTGTTTACTCCTAGCTTATACCTGTCTTCACACAATTACTGTAAACATGCTATAAAGTGGTTTGTAGTGGTATGTGGTCAACTTTGAGCAAATCCATGAGGGCTTTTCTCGTACAGGCAGCATACGCTGGAAGTGAAATAGTCTGATAAGCATGGTTGCATCCCCATACATACCTCTACTCTCTCAATAATAGTGTTAACAACCGCTGTTGGGTAACAACATATAGTAATTGCCACTTTTTACTTCTTCTTGCAGTTATGAATCCATGTGAGGAACAGACAGATAACTGTACTACCAATGCAATGTGTACCTTCCTTGGTACCAGCAACAACTATACCTGTGATTGTAACGATGGCTTCATGGGTGACGGTTTCATCTCCTGCAGTGGTAAGATTGCAGACCATGCATTTGTCTGTCCATTGATCTGTCAATGTTTGTAGCATTTCTGTCGTGAGTGTTGTGTACATTTCAGGTTTCATCTCCTGCTGTGGTAAGATTGCAGACCACTCGTCTGTCCATTGATCTGTCAATGTTTAAAGCATTTCTGTCGTGAGTGTGTGTACATTTCAGGTTTCATCTCCTGCAGTGGTAAGATTGCAGACCATTCACTTGTCTGTCCATTAATCTGTCAATGTTTAAAGCATTTCTGTCGTGAGTGTTGTGTGCATTTCAGAATTTGAAGATTTTTGTTAACAAATTTTCAACAATTATCATCTTGGCATCAAGTTTCCTTATATTGTTTTTGATCTATTCTATTTTCTTTTTTCTTTTTTCTTTAATCTTTTTTCTTTTTTCTTCTATATTCTATTCTATATTCTCTTCTATTCCATACAGACATCAACGAGTGTGATAGTGATCCTTGTACCGAAGAGGGTGAGGTGTGCATGAACACGATCGGAAGCTTCTCATGTGAATGCAGACAAGAGGCTGGCTACTTCAGGGATGGTGTCATATGTGTCTGTAAGTGTTTTAACCAGTTGTTGAACGACCTATCACCATCATCGATACCAGTGATTCTATGCTACGACTTAGAATGAAGAATTTATTTGATGTTAGATACACTTAGAGAGGAACATCACTTCACTTTATAACTGATCAAAAGACAGAAATGTCCTTTGAAGAAAAAACTCAACATGAGATGGATAAGATGAAGATGGGTGTGGAAGAGTGGATGGCCAGGGGGGGTGGGAAAGGGACGGGAGAGGTGAGAAATGAACACTTCAAAATTTGCTTATTATTGAAGTCATGAGGGGAGCTGATCTCTGGAAAATTGGGAATGGTAAAATAAAGTTCATAAGGGTTGAACTAGTCTACCAGAATGAAATTTGTTTGGTAACATATTGTAGAACTGTTATGTAGTGTCATAAACAGTCTATTACTGAACGGAAAACTGTTGGTGAACAATTTTGTTGGTGGCTTTTTGTATACAAATTCCATGTTAGGCTGCCTATAGCATTGTAAACTAACTGGTCAATGCCTGGGTATAGTATGTGTCTATTACTGAGCAGTCATTTTAGTTTACACTCAAAAATTAAACTTATATTCAGTACCATATGTTCAGCAGTGCCTTCAATTCAAGCCCGAAGCCATTCCCAGGAACAGGGATGGTGCCTCCACCCATCTACCTCTCCCCCCCCCCCCCCATCTGGGTCACTATGTGTGCAACTTCCTGGGCAGAAGTATTGTGCCCCTCCTTAAAATGTTGGTGCCCCCCTCAAGACTTCCTGGCTATTGTAAGTACTGGCCTGCTTCAACCACTGTAGGTACCATTCTCTTTGTATACAGCTTGATCTTAAACAAATTTGAAAGAGCGTGTTTCATAACCTTTTTTTTCTTTTCTGTCAGTTATTCTCTGTGCAGATGGCATATTTTTTTTACAGATTGCATAATTTTTTTTTTCATTTGGTTTGATATCATTTTCAGTATACAAAGGGTACCAGGGTCAGTTCACTATACTGGAAGTTAATAATGTCGCAGAGGATGCCGTGTTTTCAGATGTTTACTATGATTCTACATCCTTGGATTTCAAAATTCTGGAAAATCGGGTCTGCGGAAGTGTAAGTCTTTTATAGTAGTTTTGTTTTTAGAAAGATGCATCATATCGCTGATCCAAGGGGGGCAACAAGGAACCATAGGGGGCGATGGGGATTCATAGGGGGTGATGGTGAACCATAGGGGCAGTGGGAACAATAGGGGCAACAGGCAACGATAGGGGCAACAGGGAGCCACAGGAGGTGATTGGGAACCATAGTAGCAACGGGGAATTACAGCGGCAATGGTGAACCACAGGGGGCGATGGGAAACCATAGGTGGCGATGGGGACCCATAGGGGCAGTGGGAACCATATGGGGCAATGGAGAACCATATGGGGCAATGGTGCACCACAGGGGGCAATGGGGAACTATAGGGGGCGATGGTGAACCATAGGGGCAGTTGGGAACGACGGGGGAAACAGACAATGGACAGTAAACTGTTATTTTCTTGGATAGATGTACACAGAAGATGTCCAATATATATATGTAGTAAATACTTTTCATTCAGGATAAAGATACTTTTCTTTGCAAAGAATCGTGAGCTATGTTATACAATGAGTGTATCACATACACAGAACATGAACTGCAGGCCTGTTTCTATTTTCATTTTAAATCAAAACTTTCTTTTGGGTCTAACCTTTCTATATAGTGTAAGATGATGGCAATAGGTGACCAAACAATTTGACTAGCAAGCCAAATCTATAAGGAAAACCAAACTGTTCCTTATAGCTATGAATGTATATTTCAGAGCAAGCTATGGAAATTCCTAGAATAATGCAACTTGATACAAGTATATGATATTGATACAAGTTTCTGATTATGATAAAGTATATGATATCGATACAAGTATATGATAATGATACAAGTATATGATAATGATACAAGTATATGATAATGATACAAGTATATGATAATGATACAAGTATATGATAATGATACAAGTATATG
>JAIPMN010005900.1:1597-21235 GCA_020650975.1 Apostichopus californicus
CCCCCCCCCCCCCCCGCAATAGGCTTGTGCAATTAGGAACTGCATCCATTTCTTATATATGTATGTATTTTAGATCCTCCTGCAAGCAGTAACTCGCGAAGAAGCCTCATTGGCTTATCAAAGCCGTAAGCTGACTGAAGTCAGTCTCTTAGATTCATATTTAACGTCCATGATTATGAATCGTCAATTGTCAACAACTCTGTAACTGGACAACATACATTAATCTTGGAGTGACTCGAACTCGGGACCTTATGATTGGAAGGCACCGGCATTAACCACTGAGCTAACACTCCACTGAGCTAACTCCACAGCACACACTCCACTGAGCTAACACTCCACTGAGCTGACACTCCACTTTTATAGTTACTGATTGACAGTTTAACACTAAAATGTCATAATTATGAGTTGAATATCTGTAGGTTCATATGAAATTTGAATACAAATTTACGATAACGAAAAATTTGCTGTAAAACACCTTTGTTACTACTGATCTAAAGAATGGTAAAATTTGAGTTTTTCTTCTCCCATGCTTCCAAGACCACACTTATCGGCCTAACTCATACCATATCATATAAACAAAAGTCTTTTTACAATCTTTCCCTTTTCTTTTTATCGCTGTGATGCCATTACTTCAAAATAAAGTATTTAAAGTATCATCATTAAACCAGTTCCATTTAAGGGCTTTAATGTCCCTTTAGAACAAGAGGTATGGCATTGCAAGTTTTTTCTTCTCGCCCTCTCTCCTCCCTCCCTCCCTCCCCGTACCCTCCTCACTTTCATGTCCTCCATGTGACTGCTAAAAGGGGAAAACTGGCGTCAAAACTTCAGCAATATTGAACACAACCATAAAAGGAGTTGTCAAATTACAGCAACTAAAAGAGTTAATGTTTTCCTTTTTTTTTCTTTTTTTTTCAGATTCGCCTCGTAACTTCCATCTCCTCCACACCCTATCCTGGATACTCAACATCTTTGGTGTTTTCTTCATCTTGGCGGCTCATGAGCATTACTCTATCGACGTCATCGTTGCCTTCTACATCACCTCCCGCCTCTTCCTTTATTATCACACCCTGGCGAACACGAGGGCGCTCAAGCAGACCGACGAGAGGACAAAGGTTTGGTTCCCGATGTTCTCTTATTTCGAGTCCAACATAGACGGGGTCGTTCCGAATGAATTTGGCTGGCCTATAAGTATACCATGGTTTTTGGAAGATTTCTTGCCTAGTGAATTGGTTACATGATAGAGGTAATATTTGTATATTTCAAGTGTTTGTTTTCCTTTTCTTTTTTCATTTTTTAACAGGGTTCCTTCGAGAGTAACTTTATTTCCTTTGTGAAGTGTTTCAAGGTTTTTTGCCAAAGTGATGATGCCATTTCAAGCAATTGTTTGAATCTGGTTGAAATATTTAATAGCTTTCAGGTTAATTTTATGAAGTGTTATGAAATGTGCTCTGTATGTCCCATATTGTGTCGTTTCACTTGTTGTTTCCGATGTTTGTATTCACTTTAAATCCAACGCAATGTCATGGATTCTCATACCCACTGCCATAGCAGAACCACTTAGTCATTAACCTTCTCAATGCAGCTGTTTGTGTCCTAGAAATAGTTAACGCTTTCGCAAGGTTTTGATAAATTTAGAAAAGGTTTGCAATTGTTTTGTTTCTTTCCAACGCCTAAGGTTCACATCATTGCCCCGGAAGCTTTGCCTCCTGTGAAAACCTTTTTTCATCTACCTATCACTGAGACATTTAGTCCTTGATTTAATACGAGCACCTCCCCCAGATGGTTGGAAAAATTCCGATGAGCGGAACAGTCTGGCGAATACTGCTGACAACTGTCACCATCAGCTTTCGGTATCATGACCCAGTAGAAATCTTTATCGATGAGAGTCTGTAAGTTTTGTCTTTTAAATCCCGCAGCCTACTCTACTCGTTGTTAAGCAAATTTCCTGCAATCTGGTAAGGCATAGAGAGCATTACGAGATTGCAGGAAATTTGATATAACCTTGACTGAAGTTTCCTGGATTTTTCATTGCATCTGTTTCCATTCTTGCACATCAATATGCAAATCTGATAAAAGCCAAATTCTATTTGGAATTATATTAAATGCATCTCCAAAGCGGTTGCTGTTTTTAGCACTTTTTGTTTTCAAAATGGTTTGATATGTGATATATATCTGGTGCGAAATGGACAGAGAAAAAGTGCATTGTACATTTAACCCAGAATCAAGGCAAAGTAGAGGAAAATGAGTCATTGGAAAGAGCAAGAGAAATTTTCTTTCTAGAAGATGATGTGAACCAGTGACCTCTCAAGCCCAGTGCTCTACCTATTGAGCTATCCAGCTCAGTGGTGGCACTTGGTGGCATTCTCTATGTGTAACCGTTAAGTGTCTGTGCTCTCTTCCATTGTTTATCATTTCCTAGCCAGTTTTTCCATTGTTCATTTTTCCATTGTTCAGTTTTTCCATTGTTCAGTTTTTCCATTGTTCATTTTCCATTGTTCAGTAACTTGGAAATAAAAAAATATTACTGTGGTCACTAAATCACATGATCTGCTCCTATTTTTGCAGCCATTTTTTAGCATTTTGAAAAAAAAAGATGTCAAAGGTGCCTAATATGTTGTAATTCATCGCAGTTTCCTAACAATCGAAGAACAATTAAAATTAGTAAATGCTGTAGCAGGTCTGGGTGAGATTGTTTTATGAGTCACAGAAGGTGCTTTAAGTTCTGTTTCATGTCTCGTTTGTCCAGACACCAGTTTAGATGTAATTGTTACATCCTATGTAAATCATTCATATTGTATATGGATGGATATTTGAATAAACTTGAAATTTAAGGGTGCTAGGAGCTAGGAAACATTCTGGGAAAGTATTCGACTCAGAGACCCCTTACTCAACCCCTTACCCAACGGTAGACTCTCCATTGGTTTGATCAAGTGTTGAGTAGGATCTGCTCATAGGTGTGCACTTAAGAGTACATGAGCCATGGTTACTATAGCAGCATTGACCATATCATGTGTTGTTTACATGGTTTGTCATTTTCTTCTTCTAATCATCATAAACGACGGTAGATTTGCCTCTTCTAGGTCAGACACACTCAGTATTACCGTAGATTTCTCTCATTATATTGTTCTGTGTAAGTAACACGGTTTGTCAAATGTTGTCTTCTAACCATCTCAAACCACGGTAGATTTGCCTCTTCTAGGTCAGACACACCAGTATTAACGTAGATTTCTCTCTTTATATTGTTCTGTGTAATTAACACGGTTTGTCAAATATTGTCTTCTTCTAACCATCTCAAACCACGGTAGATTTGCCTCTTCTAGGTCAGACACACCAGTATTAACGTAGATTTCTCTCTTTATATTGTTCTGTGTAAGTAACACGGTTTGTCAAATATTGTCTTCTTCTAACCATCTCAAACCACGGTAGATTTGCCTCTTCTAGGTCAGACACACCCAGTATTACCGTAGATATCTCTCTTTATATTGTTCTGTGTAAGTAACACGGTTTGTCAAATGTTGTCTTCTTCTAACCATCTCAAACCATGGTAGATTTGCCTCTTCTAGGTCAGACACACCCAGTATTACCGTAGATTTCTCTCTTTATATTGTTCTGTGTAAGTAACACGGTTTGTCAAATGTTGTCTTCTTCTAACCATCTCAAACCACGGTAGATTTGCCTCTTCTAGGTCAGACACACCCAGTATTACCGTAGATATCTCTCTTTATATTGTTCTGTGTAATTAACACGGTTTGTCAAATGTTGTCTTCTTCTAACCATCTCAAACCATGGTAGATTTGCCTCTTCTAGGTCAGACACACCCAGTATTACCGTAGATTTCTCTCTTTATATTGTTCTGTGTAATTAACACGGTTTGTCAAATGTTGTCTTCTTCTAACTATCTCAAAACACGGTAGATTTGCCTCTTCTAGGTCAGTCACACCAGTATTACCGTAGATTTCTCTCTTTATATTGTTCTGTGTCAGTAACACAGTTTGTCAAATGTTGTCTGCTTCTAACCATCTCAAAACACGGTAGATTTGCCTCTTCTAGGTCAGACACACCCAGTATTAACGTAGATTTCTCTCTTTGAGTCTAGATATAGTCGTTATTCAGTAGATTTCTCTCTTTGATGTCAGACACACTGCAGTAGCTGGCTATAACATCTGGTGGAATCCACTGTTAATTGTTCAACGGTGCCATCTCTATGTTCCGACGTCTCTATGTTCCAACGTCTCTATGTTCCGACAAAAAGAAAAAATTTGAAGCAATTTTTTTTTATCCATTTGTTGGAGACCAAAATTTTTTTCACGCCAAAATTTTTTTTAAAAATGTGACACAAAGTTTGTTATGACCCAAACAGTGCTTGTGACCGAAAATAGCTTGTGAACCGAAATTTATTTGTACAAAAATTCTTTGGACCAAACTTTGGGACCAAAAAAGAATACTGCAAGCGGCGCGATTGATTTTTTGTTGGTGCCCCGCGATGTTTTGTGTACACACTGCAGGCGACTTTTTTTATATTGCTCAAGCGATATCATCGTGGGGCACCAACAAAAATCTAAAGCGCCGCACCGCTTGCAGTATTCTTTTTTGGTCCCAAAGTTTGGTCCAAAGAATTTTTGTCCAAAAAAATTGGAGTACAAACAAATTACGGGTCACAAGCGATTTTTGGTCACAAACACAGATTGGTTCACAACAAATTTTGGGTCACACTTTTTTTTTTTTGGGGGGGGGGGATATTTTGGTCCGAAAAAATGTTGGTCAAATAAAGTTTGAGTCCAAAAAAATATCGGGGTCTGAAAACTTGTTTTCTTTGTACAAACAAATTTTTGGATAAAAAAAAATTGCTCCGAATTTTTTCTTTTTGTCGGAACATAGAGACGTCAGAATATAGAGAAGTTGGAACATAGAGATGTAGGAACATAGAGATGTGACCCGTTCAACACTTTTTGCTTTTTTATCAATCCTCTCAACCTTAATAGAAAAAAAGAGTTCAGCGGGTGGTCCAAGTTGTCAGGAAACACCACTTTTTCTTTTCACATTTTTTTTTCTTTTTCACAGAACTGCTAGTGGCAATATTCTTTAGATAATGACTTATTTATACTACTTCATACAAAGACTGAAATTTTGATCTAACGGTAAATAAGTTTGTTCAGGTGAACTAGACTGGGCTGATGTTAAATACTTGACATCAACTCATCTGCATATATCCTATCTCACCAAAGTATTTAAAGTGTATCTTGATCTAAAAGGCACTTTTTTATCAACTCATGTTTACTAATCGTGTTGTTTCAGGTTCATAGAACTTGATAGCAAGGACTTCTATAAAATATATTTACATTGACTGAATTTGTATATTTAGCAAAAGATACTTGATATCACTTGAAGTACATCCGGTCACATTTGAATGCTTCTCTGAATTTAATAATATTTTTGGGTAAATTGGGTAAAAAATTTGGGTAAAAAGTTGGATTTAAAAAATTTGGGTAAAAAAAAAAAAAAGGGGGGTAAATGGAATATGTGACATGAAATTTTTCAGATTCTTCAGAAATGTTTCAGGTTGACTGAACTTGCATCCCGAGGGACTTGATATCAATATGTAGCATATCTAGTCCTGTTGTAGGTGCCACTTGACTTTTTATCTGGTATGTTGATTAGGTTTACTGAACTTTAACATCAAATAAGGAATATTGATAGCAATATCACCTTTTCCATTTTAACATTTTCATATGAAGGGATTTGCTATCGAATTTGATCATATGTAGTAATATATGTAAGGCATCAATCAACTTGATATTTAGGGGCATAACCTGTTATTTCTCACTGGATGTGATTTGGTTTGATTAAACTTGATTTCACTTTTTCCTACTACGTATGTAAGAGACTTAAATCTGTGTCAGGTTGATAATTTGACCGGACTTTTTTCATTCAGATGAAGGGACTCGATTTCAACTTGTAACATACCAAGTCACATTAAAGTATGTTTCATGTCATGTGTTCACTCTGTTTAAATTTGCTGCTTTTTTCTTTCAATTTTCATATCATGTCATGAAATTTATGCAAATGCTAATTTATTTTATTTTTTTAATCAACATGATCGGCTGTGCTGCAGTTGCCTTTTACAACACAACATGATTTATTTTAATATTTACGCCTTTCATCCGAGGTTCTTTTGATACGTGAGAAATGATTGTAATATGAAAAATTATTTGTACAGTAGATAAAAATTAGGGGGGTTTATTATATAATGTTTTAAAAGTGTACAGATGGCTTTAATAATTTTTTGAATTTTGAAAGTTTCTTAAAATATTTGTGTGGAATGCAGGTGGTGAAAAAAAAACGGAGAAAATGTCAGAATTGAAAATATGATCGAGTAACAAAACAAAAAAATGCAGTTTATTCTGGTCATGTGCCTTGTACAGGTATTGTTTTTGAGGAAGTCAGTTTTAGTGACCTTATGCATAAGATTAATACCCTATTTGCAGAATTCCACTGACATTTTCCACTTTTTCTAGCACACGTGACCATCATGGTGGTTTTACAATATTCCAAAAATTATCCAATTATCCAGATTGAGGTATTTATGACAAATTTGTAATAAATACAACATTTGGAAAAAACTTTTTCAACAGTGATTCAGCCATCCAGCTAACGTTCTGATCTTTAATATTGAGAATAAAAATTTTTAATTTTATGAAAATTTAATTCATATCACTATAGCTGTGTATCTTGCCTCTCAAAAGCTTGAAAGGAAAATCATCACTTAGCATAGGCATACCACACATTCATTGCAGATGCCTATTTTGCATATAAGAGTTCGGCTGGAAGGTTGTTGTCATGAACTGACCTGGCTCAATTTTCAATGTTTTTTTTAATTTTATTTTTTTTAAAGTTTATATAAAAAACAGGCTATATAGAATATTTTGCTGAAGTAAAAAAACTTGAGCAGGCATGCTGCAGAATCTCAAAATATCTCCCAAAAAATATTACAGATATGCCTGTACTTTGTATGCTCGCTGTATCGGTTAAGACAGGTATTGCGAGGTATTTGGCAGGTGGAAGTTTATATTTAAGGCATGTTTGTAAACAGATAAAAGTCAATTCCGAACAGAACTTTAAGATTAAAGTGCAATTCTTGTCCACTGGCTCCTAGGAGAACATGTTGCCATATCCCAATAGTAGATGTAGTCAGATGAAAATGCTGTTTTGTGAGAGTGAGAAGTATGGTAGATATAGTAGCTAAAACATTTCAGTTTTTCAATTTATGGAAGGTGTGAGAATGCATTGATTAGAGGATGTTAATAAAATAAAGATGAGAATAAAATGCTTTGATTTATAATAATCTCTTTTATTAAATCTTCAAGTTTGTTTACAAGTATGACGATTTAATAACACTCATAATCCTTGTTTTTTTGTTTTTTTTGGCTTTTAAAACAATTGTAAGAAAGTTCAAACCAAAACTATAAGCAAGAAATTAAGATCTATACAAGATGTATTTGTCATTAATTCTTTTAATTAATTCTATTAGATAGAAATCTTTGTATTACAATAATTAAAATAAAGACAAAAATTATTGAAATATTTTTGTCCTAAGAAAGATTCTTTCATTTCCTTGGACGTCTATCCAGATGCAGGCTACTGGGTGAATTTGTTTTAAATCTTGCTTATAATTCTTTCTGCATTATCTCTCCTGTCTAATACCACCTGCCTGAGTGCTTTCATATTCAATCCCCAGATCTTAATACTGTGTTTCCAAAACCACAAATATTTTACCCCATTTTCTCCTATATGATGACATTAAATCTTCTGTGGGTGATCTGATCGCGACCGGGCGACGAACGAACGTATCACCTTGGCTCTACTTCAACAGCAGCAAACAGAACATGTCATATTGATCTCTGGTCAGTGTGATCCAGGGGGCTTTCACACTTCTTACTTGATCTCTGGATCTAATCTATGGATCTGGATCTAATCTCCCCCAAAAAGGGAGGATTAAGATCTCTTGGGATCTCAGTGTGAGAGCTTTCACTCTAGGATGAGCTTTCGCAAACCGAGGAGGATCAGCTCCCCTATTTGAGATCTTGTGTAAAAGCACGCTCTATTGCATGGATGGAAACAACATATATTTTACTGTATTACTTTGATGCCCCAAGGCTTTTGATTTTTGAAATCAATCTTTGGACTCATATTCTCTGCAATGAATCCATTCCAAGAAGAAAAACACATCCCATGAATAAAGAAACAAAGTCAATTTTGCTGACTTCCTTCTTCAGATCAGATCAGATATTGATCACCTTGTTAATTAATCTGACAAGACACGACATCACGAGCTTGAAAGCTGTTTTTTAACGATAGTTTGTAACTTTGCACCATTCTGCCCAGTTGTGTTGTACTTGCATGTAATCGGATGACCATCATCATATAAACAAAGTCTTTGGCTGTTTCTCATAAGTCGGATAAAAACCACTTCGTCCATCTCAAAAATTTGGTGGCCGACAAATTAAACTGTATTGTATTAATATTTGAAAACCTTTTAAAGCTTATATAAATATGTCTAATTTCACCATTTCTGCTGTAAATTATGGATAGACTAAAGTAACACAGATAATGTTTCTTAACTTTTCCTTTAACGGTGGAGTGTGGTATGGACAGCTAGTGAACATTTCAATACAACATTTAGCTAGCTAGGGAGTATAAACGAGATTATTACGATTTGGTCTCAAAGCATCGAACATTCAAACGGCTAACGACTGATACTGCAAAAACCGACAGTTTTTTGATACTCACAATAGATAACGAAAGCTTTTCAAGAACATTTGCCTCGTTGACATCGCAACAAAAAGGCTTTGGTTTTTCCTTTTCCAGTGTCTTGCCAAAGTAAGCCACCTTCAAGATTATAACTAGAGTAATTCAAGACAAACAAAACAAGATGAGGTTCTTCGCTGACAGTGAGGCATATTTTAATGTCTCCTGCAAGAATGACACAGCGATTGCCATCAGATCAACATCTGCATCAGTCATATCTATAGTTAAGTATAAAAATCCTGATAAATAATAGATAATAATAGAATAAATAAAATCCATTTTGGATTACTTTGTCTTGTCTTGTGAATCACACACACGTAGATTCAACTTAGAAATAACTTTACAAAAATCATGTCCATGTCGATTCGTTGCAACTAAGGTTGACTTTTCACCAGCGGTATTACATTGATTTCTATTTACACACCATTTAACATTAATGTGACAAAAGGCACATACTTCAGAAAACTTTGATATGTTGGTCCTCAGTACCATTCTTGATCCATCCCTACCCCCCCATCAAACCCCTCCCCCTCCCCCTCCCTCTCCCTCCACTTAAACACACACTGTCTTTGCAATCATATATTGCATTCTGTTTTTACCCTTACCGACCTAAAAATATACGCAAGAACTTTGACAAATGAAAGGTACATATTGGATGTACATAACTTTCAAGTCCTCCTAAAACTAAAGAAGCCCCCCGCCCCCCCCCAAAAAAACAAACGATTTATCATGATTTATCAAAATGATTACAATGATTATAAAGTATAGATTTATTAACTAAATGCTTAAAATATGACAATCTATAATGTGGGAAAAAGTTTTAAAAATCACCTAGGACACCACAAACACGGGCAGATCCGTGAATATCTTAAGAAAAATACGAACGATCCTGGTAGGCCTAAATATTGTTCTGAAAACCAAGTCGTTTATGAATAAATACGTACACTGTGAAAGTGATATCACTGTGTTATTGGTAAGTAATTTAAGAGAGTACAAGTTAATGCAAAAGGCAAGGCATGACCTTGAGCTACAAAGTTATTCTCTATCTCCATCCTTCTCTCGAAGTGAGTTGTCAAAATGAAACGTAGAAAGTAGGGGTCTGATTGCACGTAATGGTGGCTAAGTCTGGAGCACAGGAATCAAAAACAATCTTGACCATTTGATAAATTTAAAAATAAATATGCTTTTTGTCGTCAAGCTTGAGATGTTATCAAACAAACAAAAGTTTTGTATTAAAATTGGAAAAGGATAACGATAGTGCAAGTCTCATTAAAAAGAGAAAAGAGAAGGAGGCTTCTTGTCAACAAAATCAAATTTTATCATCTTAGTTGTTACAGTATTCTTTATCATATTTACAGTTTAAAATTAAGAACAGTTATTATCAAATATCAAAATCATAAATAGAGACCGAACTGAAATTCATATTCTTGAAATCTTTGGCAATCTAGCCGTGTTTATCAAACATAAATTATCCACCGAATGATCAAGTGAGTAAATTTCTTGACCTATAAAGGGAATAGGGCACCGACTGAGCCATTACTGTTGGATAAGCCAGCCATCCAAAGCAAATCGACATATTTTTTAAGTGTCCAGTGTATCAGTCACCACAGGCAAGCAAAATGAAAGTAGGATTTAATATTACGTACCAACAACCAGAGAAACAGAATCCTGACTGGACAATAAGGATCTTGTCAAACAGCCTTTTTCATATGCGGACACTTCCAAGAAGAGATTTTCCATCGACCTTTACATCAATCTAGAAGTCCTACACAGTAGGAAAACTTACCAAACCATGGAGGGTCATGTGACAGGCTCCCAGGCGCTACGAACGTATTATTTCACCTTTTGCACGTTCAAAGTGATAGATGTTTTGTAGATTCATGACTGAATGCCAGTCTTCTACGTATACATGAATCTGGAAGTCTCGCTACATGGTTAAAAATGTACCAACCGTGGGAGGGTCATGTGACAAGCTCGCAGATGCTACTAAGGTATTATTTAACCAGTGTAACTAGTGTATATGTAAATAGTGTACAGTCGTGACATAAAACATGCAGATACTGTACAGTAAGGAGACTTGTACTTCCTATAGGGAACAGCCAATCCGGTCGTCTGCTACTAGTGTCTATGTAAATAGTGTACAGTCATGACATAAAACATGCAGATACTGTAGGGTAAGGAGACTTGTACTTCCTATAGGGAACAGCCAATCCGGTCTCTGCTACTAGTGTCTATGTAAATAGTGTACAGCCATGACATGTTACGTGCATTCCAGCTGCAGATCGATTGTTTGAAAGAAAATAGCAACTTTGGAACTGAAAACCGTAGTAAACATTGAAGAAAAAAGTTCTACTGTAGCTAAATTCTTTTGTTCGTGTAAGCTTTACCCGAACTGTGGCAGCCATATGATTGTGACATTAGTTGTTCATATAACACGCATTCAAGGAATACTATAAGAGTGAGGTGCTACAAGGGAGCACGTCACATGACCCTCCATGGTTGGTACTTTGTTTTTGTGCCTCTCCTGATTGAGGTTATTGGTCCAGATTTATGTATATACATGTCGATGGTATATATTTATTTCAAGTGCAGCAGTATAACAGGAATATCATCATTTTGTGATTCTATAAACCCGAGCAGCAGATACTCAATTTTACTGCTCCGGGGAATAATTTAGTCTTCAAATTTTGTGTAGCAGTTTTGAAGTCTCTTATTAACTTCTGTCTCTTTTAAAGAACTTTGGTTCCTGTGTACAAACCTGTTATACATCTTCTCACTTGAATATCAAAATTTACCCACTTTACCCACTGTGTGTTCAATACCCACACGTTATTTTAATACCTGCCATTGATTACAAAAATAATCATAGAAACAGGAATCATCGCCCGGGAATGTAAATCGGCCAACCCCCGAGAGCAAACACCCACCCAAATAATAGATTAACTCTGCGGACGAATAACAAGTCAGATACCAGGCTAGGAAGATATTTTCCTACTATCAAAAGAGATGCTGCTATTTAAAGAAACCAGCTATTGGACAGATCAACTGGTTTGTTATGTTAAACTCATCGAGAGAAATAAATTCCAACCAACAGGAGATGTTGTGTTCTATTCGGTCAGGTATCAAATTAATAATTACCTATTCTTGTGTGGGCTACCATTTGTCCACTGGACAGAATTCTCTAGAGCTATATCAGCATCTGAGACTTTACCAAAATATAAAAAACATGTCATCGATTCTCTCGACGACCGCCATCGAGGGGGAGGCTAACTGTGTGTTTGTAAATAGTGGGTTTGGTCCTTCAGACCAACGTTCCTCGGATGGTGCTCCTCGGATGTTGGTAACACCATCGTTCTTTTATCGTTGAGAAGGATTTCATTCCACTCTTCTCTTCCAGCTCGCCAAAGTTCAGGCGATTGAGAATGTTATAAACGCCCAATCTGTGACCGATCTGTGACGGGAGACGATCGAAGATGATTAAGGTCACCAGCACGTTGCCACAAAAAGTCAAATCAGATATATACCCCACTGACCAAATTATGTAATATCTGGCCCAGAATTTGACAATTTTTAACCACTTACTAAAATTATGCCAGTGCATAAAAAAAAAAATCTACTGGTTAAAATCAAAGTCACACTTGCATTTTCCTTGAATTATTTATACATCAGCAACATTAACTTCCACGGGCAGAAAAATGGCATTGCCAATTTTTTTTTTTTTCTACTGGCAATCAGCAAAATCCACATGTAGCCGGAATTTCGATGCCTACATAGATTTGGATACTTCGCCCTCTAAATGCTACTCCTATGTAGCCAATTATTACCCATTACTAAAATCACAAATTAAAAAATTTCTGCCGCACAAATTTTAATGCAAAATTTTAGCATCTCATTGATATGCACCTTTTGTTTAATACAAACCTTTCTTGTTGATGCACACTGTTACCGTGCCTGGTTACAATTCTGATTTTTATTAAATTATGACTATTTGAGGTACTTTTATCTTTCCTGTAACAGTACAATTATGGTTCTACCAAACCACAGCAATTTCAAGGTAAAATACAGCTTTGTCAACCAATTTTTGACTACAAATTACCGATAAATTTATAGCTCATTTGGTGCACACGTTGTAAGAGGATACATAGCAAAATCCGACCGGCTGACGACAAATGGTACCAAAGAAACCACAGCTTATCAACATGGCCCTCAGACAGGGGGAAGGAGCCGGGGGGCACTGGGGGCACGTGCCCCCCACTCTTTCCAAAATAGCAAATGTGCCCTACTGGCAAATAAAATGTGCCCTTTGATGAAGAACTGTCTTTTGGATATCTTAAGCCTTTGTTAATTTAATATTTTATTTTAATTATTTAGTTTTAGTCTGTACATGCTACTTTAAAATTTGCCTCCCATATCTTTTTGTAGCATGGTTAACAATAAACTATCTCAATTAATAAAAAGTCAATATTGCAGCACACCAGAATAGTATTGATAGCATACTAACACATCATACATATTTAAGTGATATGGCCGGTGAGTATCAGTTTATAGCATAACCAATGGTGTTTGTGGAATGATGATGTTGTGCCCCCCCCCACTTTTTGGAAGCTTCCTTCCCCCCCCCCCTGCCCACAAATCAATCACTTACCTCCTTCATCCACAGGGAGAACGGTTTCCTCCAGTTGTTTATTCGTTCCATGTGAAGGTACGAGTTGATGAGTATCAAATAGATGTATCTCTCCAAGTAGCTCAGACTCTGGAAATGTAGCCAGCTGGCATCCTCCTTTGTTTTAGCTGACTTGACCTTAACGAGGGAATAATCAGATTAGCGAAAAAACCCTCAAAGACACATTAATATTTATGGTTATGCTTTATGCACCTTTTGAGTGGAGAAAGATCTCCACATTAAAGTTTGATGACCTTTTAGTCTGGGAGGTCAAAGGTCAATGACCACAGTAATGATAATTTGGTGTGGATTTGTTGACTTTCAGATATTATATCACATCACAGTCTGGTTTCTAAAACCTTTGGTGGCTCATTTGGTGGCTCAACTGTCATGACTGTTGAATTTCAAAAGTAAGTCATAAAGGCCAACAGTTTACTCATAGATTTTGTTATTTATACTGTGCCGCTCTGATGACGTACACAACATCTGACACCAACAGGGCACCCTCTCTTACCTCGTCCCCAATGATTATATTCTTTTTCCAAGACTGAAAGAATCTTTTGCTAGTTTGACTAACATGTGGGCATTAAAACAAACAAGAAACGTTTCCAAATTTTGGTATTGCAAGATTGAAGAAAGCTCTCATAACTTTGTGAAAATGTCGGGATAAATAATTAAAAGTGACTCGATACCATCGAAGGGAACCAAACACTTTAACAGACTTTGAGAAAGGCCACGACAAAATGTGTAAATGAGTAGGAATAGAGAAAACATACATACCTTGTTGTACGTTGAGAATATGATCTCTCTGAGGTGGTAGTGCATCGGTGTCATGGTCTCCGAACATTTATCTAACATCAGATCGACCTCTCGTTTGACCTGTGACCCTTTTGGTAGTCTCCGCACCAGCAGCATGACACACTGTGTACATAAAGTAACAAGAAATGATGTAATATGTGCAACATAATAATAGTTGAGCAAATGGGTATATAGTTCTCCCTTCCCCCTAACATTAAATGAGGAAACCATTGTTAGACAGTCAAAGTCACAGTGAAAGTTATTTGTCTTTATCTCACAGGTGCTTCTTGCTCTTCTTCTTTGAATTCTCAATGTCCCCCCTCCCCCTCCCCTCCCCCTGCCTTCACAACCAATCAACCACACTTAGATATCACACTTACACTAGACCTGGGGTGGACAACCTACGGCCCGTGAGATGTCTCAAGAAAATGAAAAATAAATCAATCTATTTTACATCATCACAAAAAACAAGCTAGCTGCTTATTATAGGCCTATTATCCCCATGAACTATCAACTGTACTGTATTGACATTATGTTTTTGTGAATACAGATTAAGTACAGACACCTATTGCTTGAAAGTCCTCGGAATCAAGGTTTGAAATCAACAGCGGGTCGTTGGTTAGGTGCGGCCCAGTCAATTTTTCACTCCTGATATCTGGCCCATTCATTCAAAAAGGTTGTCCACCCCTGCACTAGACAAAACATTATCCATCCCCCACCCCCCTCCCACTCCTCGTCATAATTAATGGTCCTTCATCCTTTGTTTTAAGCACAAACAACGAGAAGAATTTGCACAAACCGAAAATTCTCCTTTAGTGTATTCTGCCTGAGGAACACTGATCCGCTCCTGCTCTCCTAGTTTGGTACCAAATGGAAAACCCTAGAAAAGAAAGGAAAGAAAATGAATAAAGAAGTCCAAATTCAAGAAAACATGTTCCAGTTGGCATAGGCGCCCAATTTGATATGGGGGGGGGGGGCTGTAACGACTTGCCCGTAAAATATAACCAAAATTGTTCACATTCAACATGTTAATGTACATATCACATAGGCATGCATGGTTTCTACATCGCATGCCAATTACATACAATCATTTGCCGTGTTATTACCCTTCCATATTGGTTATAATTTTTCGGGAAGTCGTTACATTAATGATAATAATAATAAGTTTAACCAGTGAAAAACATGTTGCAATTTATTTTTCTTTCAGTAGGTCCCCGAAAAATTCTCAGCATATTGCCCAAATTTTCACAAAACTATTTGGTTGGGGGGTTGCAGCCCCCAAGCCCCCCTCCCCTCCTATGCCTATGCCAGTTGGGTATCCATACATGTAATGTTATATACTGGATTTAAATTATACACACACTGTATACATACTGTACACTGATCATGTCTGATCAATTTCACGGAGTGGAGCTGAACATAATTAAAAATTCATACACAAATCTTACGTACTGTTAGTGTCAACAAACAGATGTTACAAAACCTTGAAATATACCCTTCCAAACATATCTCGACTTTATGCGACCTTTTCCCGAACCTCGTTCGTAACCATGTGTTTATCTAGATATATACCCATATTTTGCATATAAACCTCTGAACTGAAGATGCTATACTTGCGAATAAAAGTTTGTAAGGTTACCTTACCAGTCGATTGCATCATTTTAACGAAGCACAAATATTGCAAATCATGGAATACAAAATGATTAAGTAACATGATAATAAACATCATGATTAATCAACTGAATTTTAGTCCCAGGGGAATCCCAGCAGAGTAGAGAATCCCAGCTGTCTTCGTAGGTCACTTTGGGGGAACGAAATGCAATTGTATAATTCACATATAAGTCTTGAAACCTTCTTAATCCATTTGGCTCACCTTTTTGTGCCAGATCAACAAGCCAGCAATTGCCATGGCAACTGTAGAAACGCTCTTGCCTGTCTGGCAGTTGAAGAGTAGGGCGGGGCCATCCTCGTCAGTATATATGTCATCCAGGCCGCTCAGGACTCTGATGATGTTGTCGATATCCTGCAAAACAATTTAACACATGGTTGAGTGGAAATAAACCTTGCAAGTTTAATTGGAAAAAGTTTGGCAGTCAGGTGTCCTAGGAGGACCAAATATATCATGTTAAAGTTCAAACTTTTGTATTAAAGGGTGAGAAGACTCACGCAAAAAGAAAGTCTCATGCCGGTAATCTGACCTAGTTTCGAATGAGGTGTAACAGAAGTATTAGACACCACCATCGATCCCAGAAAATACACACAGCTTGCTACCGTCGGTAATAAGACACTAGTGTACAGTCAGTAAATACAGCTGCGGTCAATACCCACAGCACAGTGTACAAACAATACAGCGATGGACATCTCAGGTCCAGCTAAAGATAACAAGGTATCACGTTTCATTACTGTCTGCATTTTGTAGCGACACAAACAAAACGTCACTTGCACGCAACAGAAAGTTAACTCTTTCAGATGGCCGCACACGGTTTGGGCGAGTCTTCAATGCCTTTAAACAGGAGAGCAGAGCTTAAGCAAGCATAAGCACAGACAAAGTGTGCACACAGATCAGATCTCCGTACATATATGGATATTGGTGGAGTTATTATTAGCAGTGAGAAATAATACAAATGAGTACAGGTCTGGTTAGTAATTTATATCTGTCTGATGATCTGTTTCTTGTTTGAAAGCCAACACTACCTTTGAGGTCGTCTCCAAGACAACCAGTTTTTTAAGAACTATCCATGCCACAGTTAAAAAAATCACTTTGGAGAAGCAATTTTCCTGCTACTAAACCGGTAGAGAAACTCTTGCTCTTATAAGGAGCAACAAGCAAACCTCCTGTCAAAATATCTGCTGTGGAGTAATATTTTTTAGACTAGACAGTTCAAAACTTGTCACTAATAATCACAGTTTATAAGAATTCTGTCATTTCCGCACTAGTAGAAGATTTATCGACTGCAATATCTGGTTGTCTGTAAAAATTTAATCAGTACTTGTTTGGGAGAAACAATTTCCAGTATAAAAGACATTTTAGCACATTCTTAAAATGTTATAATTTAGAGGCAATTAAAGGTGGGACATACTTTATTAAAATTCAATTAAAATACTCTAGTATTTCAATAAAATTTACTTTAATTTTAATATTTTATTAAATTTTATATTTTATTAAATTTTATTTTAATTCTTTAATAAAATATACTTTATTAAAATACTTTATTTAAAACCACAAATGTTGGTCTTAATTTTTATTTTTTAAATGACAAAGTTTCCTGCAGGTCCGAATTACCCTCACCTGCTCAGACAGCATGGTCTCTGGTGACCTGTTTGGGAATCTGTAGTAACGGAGGTTACTGGTTCCCTTCTGTTCCTTCTCGTAAATCTCACGCACGGTCTGTCCCGTGGTGAATGTCTTGCTCTCCCTGGGATCAGTCACGTCTTGATATACCTGGTTTGCATTGAAGGAAATGAGGAGGGGGTGTAGGAAGCTTCCAAAAGTGGGGGGCACAAAATCAGAGGGGCACTTTCTCATTCCACAACCACCACTTGTTATGCTATAAACCGATACACACCGTCCATATCACTTAAATATATATGATGTGTTAGTATGCTATCAATACTATTTATTGAGATTGTTTATTGTTAACCGTTCTACAAAAAGATATGGGATGCCATTTTAAAAATAGCATGTACAGACTAGAAATAAATAATTAAAATAAAATATTAAAATCAACAAAGGCTTAAGATATCCAAAAGACAGTTCTTCATCAAAGGTGCACATTTTATATGCCAGTAGGACACATTTGCTATTTTGGAAAAGAGTGGGGGGCGGCTTGTGCCCCCGGCTCCTACCCCCTGGAAATAAGTCTATGTGAAAATAACTAATGAGTGGTCAAATCATACAAGAATTTTGTGGGCAGGTGGGGAGGGGGGAGGGTCCAAGAAGACACTGTCTGCCAACTATTTTCAAAAATTCTATAAACATCTGTCTACACTCACGGTGTAGTTGTGGTTTTATGGCAATTACAACAGCGTATACTAGTGTACTTTTCTCATACATGAAGGGGTAGAAATTGTTCCCCTTGCTATGAAACTTTCAAACATGTTGCTCACGGGTTTCTCGATATATGGAAGGGTAAAAGTATATCTGTGAATAAAATGCTCCGATCTGGCATAAAATGGTGCAACTTTAAAGGCACTTCTTAAGTGAAGGGTGGTTGTAAAATAATCTTGCACACTTTTGCAAAGGCTACAAATTTTGGAATTTTTACATTAATCCATTGGCTTACCAGTTTCTAAATCTGACAATTTAATCTTACCTGTAGTTGGCTCTGAGATTTAATTAATTCCTTCTTCAGAAGTGATTCCCATCCCTGAAAGAGAAACAAAAACCTGGTCACACAACATCTGACATATTATAACATGAAAGGAATTAGTCTGCATTTAGGATGAAATAAGTCCTTGTTTGCGGTGCATATTCTGCTGTAGTTTCTTTTCAGTGAAAACACACACAGGGAGGGTTTGATTAAAGGAACAGGACGTTAACACATCACAACCTTTCAACAAGGAACAGGATGTTTTTGATCCCCCAACCCCCCCTTCCCCCCTTCCCCCCGCCCAACAACCCCTCGACCCAACCATGTTCTTCCTCTCTTATGCATACTGTATCAGCAGCAGCAGGAATGGGTGCCTTAGGTACCATGTAAACTGATTCTGTACTAATTGGTCTACTTCATCTCAGAATCGGCCCAATACCGATCACAAATGCAAATTTATGCAAATTAAGTTACAAGATCATATCTGGATAATGAGATGAAATACCATGCACAGTTGTAGCTAATACAAAACTTATTCATAGATGAAGATGGAAAAAACAAACAAAAAACAGTCAAAACTGGGATAAAAACATTGAAAAATGTGTTTGTTTTTAAAAAAAAACCTTCATAATGATTTTACTTTTAAACTTTAATGCTATAAAAATAGATAGAGTTAACAAATAGAACACCTGATTAATATGAGCAGGGAAAACATGCTTTTTTGGATCCTTTTTGGATGCATAATTTAAATAGTGATGCTGGCATTTGATCAAAATCCCCACAAAAATCTCACCCATAATGCGAAAAAAAAAAAAAAAACAGAGAGAGACGATATTCATAATTTGAATAAGTTTGTTCTACTTGATATAATGTATTTTACCTTGCATCTTTCTTGTGTTGAACCAATGTGGTGACATTCACACAAAACCGTCTCATTTATGACACTGTTTTCCTATTTTTAGTGTATTGATATACGTCTGTTTCTAGGAATTCGTGTTATGAAATTCACTCACAGGATGGATCTTATCTTTTATTTACGGGGGGGGGGGGGGGGGGGGGGGG
>JAIPMN010005901.1:8529-23030 GCA_020650975.1 Apostichopus californicus
CCCCCCCCCCCCCCCGCCCTCATAGTAAGTAATCTACTACTCTACATATAGTCATTTTGTCACCCAAGGAAGATGTTAGTTGTACTATCCCTCATAGTAAGTAATCTACTACTCTACATATAGTCATATTGTCGACAGCAAGTAATTTAGAAAATCCAACATAAATTGATGGGAAATACCAGTTCTTCCCACTGCTTTTGTTTTGTGCCACCTTTATGCTGTTCATGATAGCAACACCAAAACCAAAGGTCTTTCTGTAATAACAATAACATACAAAAATACACCGAGTGTTGCATCTTCCTTGCATGAAATGCCAGTCATATTTTATTGTGATAAAATTAGCAATCTGCCACACACTTTTATGAGTTCTCAATCACAAGTATCATTTATTTCCTTTACTCTCAACAAGTCAAAAATGCTTACTTTATAGTAAACTGACTTTCATGGAAATCAGTGATAAGATGTGAATGTACTGCTATCAGACTTGGTTGTCTTTTAGGATGTCATAATTCTGCATCAATAAAGACCAGAGTATTTAAAGAACATATGCTTTTAATACAAATTTGTAGGAATGACAAGAAGAGATCTAACCAACTTGTTGATGAATGGACAACAACCCATTCAGCTTTATATATGTGTAGTTAATATCATACAGACATCACCC
Organism: Apostichopus californicus; assembly: GCA_020650975.1. Taxonomy (NCBI): domain Eukaryota; kingdom Metazoa; phylum Echinodermata; class Holothuroidea; order Aspidochirotida; family Stichopodidae; genus Apostichopus; species Apostichopus californicus. The sequence goes on from JAIPMN010005901.1 coordinate 9,194, forward strand.
ATTCCTAGTAGGTTACATACTCAGCTTATCTAGTTCATCCATCACATCTTGGAGTTCATCAGCTCTGATGGTTGCAGATGCTGCCTCTCGAGCTGAATCCTCAATATTGTGAGCCTCATCAAGAATAATTATCTGGTCTTTCAACGTGATGTCCATCTATTAAGAAAGATCTATTTCTTCAAGCTTCACTCACAGTTTGAATAATTTATTAAAATATCAAAGTTGTAAATGAAACATTTAACACTTTAACTGCCCTGCTAATAGAAGACAGCAAATATTTACACGTCAAGCAGAAAAAGATTTTGACAATGTGGTCTTACATTACATTGGTCTTATATTGCATTTTCACATCATCTATTTAGTCCCAAGTTACATCCTTGGCAGATACATTTATCAGTTATTAACCTTCCTTTCATTAGAGAGAAATCAGTGCTGGAAACAGTGTTTCCGGAAATTGCTTAGATTTTATGTTTAATTAAATGATAAATACTGTTCCTCATTTATTAGTTTGAAGGGCAGGGAGTGCTTTCAATGACTATAAGATCTCATCTTGACCACCGAGTATAATTTAATCTAATAACTAAGAGTGAGAACAAAGCTGATTGGCTGAGTGAAGCAGCTAATACTTAATCTGATAAATCACATGATGAATACTTACAGATGACCGAATAAGTGGGTCTATCAGATAGTTATAATTTCATCTGATAACTAAGAGTTAGGGCACAGCTGATCGGCTGAGTGAAGCAGCTAATACTTAATCTGATAGATCACATGATGAATACTTACAGATGACCGAATAAGTGGGTCTATCAGATAGTTATAATTTCATCTGATAACTAAGAGTTAGGGCACAGCTGATTGGCTGAGTGAAGCAGCTAATACTTAATCTGATAGATCACATGATGAATACTTACAGATGACCGAATAAGTGGGTCTATCAGATAGTTATAATTTCATCTGATATTGTGTGGACAGAGCTGATTGGCTGAGTGAAGCAGCTAATACTTAATCTGACAGATCACATAAATGAATACTTACAGATGACCGAATAAGTGGGTCTATCAGATAGTTATAAGGACAGAAGATTACATCAGCATCATTGGCTAGGCTCCTAGTGGCAAAGTATGGACATGACTGGAAGGAAACAAACAACCAATGAGTCGTTTAAAGAAAATGATTATGTTTCATAGCTTTACTCAAGTCTCTACAGCAATGTTGTGAAACCCTGAAATGCTTTCATTGCATCCAAACGGTGCAGCTACAGAATGGAAATTAGCCTCACTAGTCAACAAAGAGATGAACAAAAATCTCTTACACACAAGGAAGATGAAAACTGGTATGTCTAGGCTAAAGTTTGATGTTTGTATAGTAACTGAAAGACTTTATCTACTGTTCTAACTTGATACTATCTAACAAGCTAGCTCAATGGTTTCATGAGAGAATTTCCACTCGAATTTGATACAGAAATAAAAATACTCTTGTACAAAAGAGAAAAACTATATTCAGCATGCTACTATAATGATCACTCACCTTGATTTTCTTTCCAAGTTTGACCAAGTCCTCCACATCCCAAGCAGAAGTCAGTCCATGACCCTCCAGCTGCCAATGGTGCTTTATCTTCTGAACATTCGAATAATATCGGCAAGATATCCCCTAGGAGGAAAATATTGATCACATTGAATTTATATTGATTCTATTACAATTCTATAAAATAATTGCAAGAAACTTTGATAAATCTATAAAAAAGGTTTATGAATACCATTTGCAGTTGTGCTGTTTTTAATTCCACTGCCATCTCAGATAGATTCAATTCATAATTAAATGTGCTACGCTGTGTATTTATTGATGATTGATTAATACATTGCCATTAAACAACAAACTGTGCAGGCTGTAATAGACACATTCTCAAATTAGGTATAATAAAAGCAAAAGCTGATTTGAACATTTTTCAATACAATTACTGTCATGTTTAATGAGTGCAATTTCAGAATGTCAACAACATCATAGTCATGTTTAGTTTCAATGCGCATCTTATGTATTCTGTTTTATTTGAATTAGCGCTCTGTTTATCGTACAAGTATACATTTTATGGTTCATGCCGTAGATATTTCTCATCATTCGTACTTTTATACATCGTCACTTTTATCGCAATGTTTTTATACCATTGTCGATAGCCTACCGGTATTTATTACTCATGCAATATCACTTTTATATGTGTTTCATCGTTATGCGTTTTCAATTTCATGTCTGTTTTAGAGCTCTCGTGTTTGAACAATTTCCATTGTATTTTTATGCATGTGGCTGAATAAATCATCATCTATCTATCTATCATCTAGTTGTCAATCACAACACAACATGATGAATTGTGCTATTACTTACAGTTTTTGTATCCAAAAGTTCCCGACATCCATCATTCTTGTTTTTGCTCCGAGATACTTCTGGGTGAACGCAAAGATGCTCCCTACTGCCAAGAATTGCCATTCTGAATTCAATAATGAAATATCTCACGGTTTGTTTTGATTTAAAGTGATCACCCATTCAGCTGCTTCACTGACTGATTATCAGACACAAAACACACATATTTTAGTACACCTGTCTGAGATGTATGCAATGCATTACACTAAAACATTGAAAGACATTCCTGTAATAAGCCAAAGTAACCCAGGCGGAAGGAAACAACTAAATCATCAGATTTTATCCTTAAGATAACAAACCCCCTTGTACATTACTAACCAGATATATAAATATATTTATTATTAGACAAAAGCAAAGAAATAAGATATGACTCATAATTGACAAATAAGGAGCACTGTTTTTGAAAATATATTGGAATTTTTGACCTCGCTGGGACCAATAGTTGGCAGGGGAATTACTTTCCCCTGCCAAGTATTGCTGATAAAACGGTATTCATTATTTGTCAATTATGAGTTATATCTTATTTTACTGCTTTTGTCTACACATCGTTTGTATGTTTTTAATGAGATTTAAAATATAATAAATTCATTTCATTTTTGTGTGTTTTCTGTGTCTGCCCTATCTTCTTTCAACCCCATCATTTAATCATTTCTCCGAAGATAAATAAGAAAGAAATTTTGCAGAACCGGGACGTAAAAAATGGGTTTGAAAACAAAAATCAAATGAAAAAGCCTGTGTATAACTACTGTGTTAGCTTTAGGTTGTATGTTTTATCAGCATGATGTAAATGTATACTGTATTATATTCATATCCCAATTGAAATTAAGTTTATTGCAGTGAACTTGAAGCAAGTCCAAATTGCATTTTTGTTCAACGACCATTGTCAATGGGAGTTAACTGTGTGAAACGGGTCACTACTTTTACGTACACTACATACAGTAATTTTCGCATGCAGTGATTGTTTACAAAGGTGTAGTGTTACAAACTGAACTTTCAAGGGCATAACAAATTTAAATAATAATTTGCCAAATTACATTACATATGATGAAATGAACAACAAGAATTTTATTGGATTAACTATCAATCGTAAAAAAAAATATTAATTCTCAAGACCTGACCTATCCATCAGTATATCCGACACTGGGTAATCAATTAATAATAACAATAATTGTCACATTTATAATGAGTACCAAGCATTATCTTGTTAATGATACTACCCGATAGTGTAATGTCATGTCAAGTGAAGGTTATTTTGCACATGACTGTATTGTACGCAGATGGCACAGACAGTGGGTTTAGGGATGCAAACTATAGCTAATGGGCACTTTTGTGGCATGAAGGGGACATGGTTTGCTTCTTATAGTTGCAGTTTAGATTGTCTTGTGTGGGTTATATATATATTTATATGTGTGTGTGAGTGTGTGTGTAACTATTCCTTCCAGTCTACGCTCTATTAACTAGGGTTATGAAGATTTTTTCATTTCTGCATTTCATACTCACTTGACTTCACTGTACGCTGTCCTCTTCAATTCCCGAATTATTTGTGCAATCTGTTTGTGAGTTCTGGTCCCAAAGTATATTTTGGGAAGCCTGTAACAAAGCATATATACTAAAGAATGAATAAACAATGTCCACCATATAGCTGCATCTTTATAATGTGGATGGGTAGATACCTGTACATACATGTTAATAAGAATAGATTGTAAATTTGCAGTTCTCCTTGTTTCACTACTCATCAAGCTACAGTCAAATATCTACTTGTAACATGTCAACATGTCCCTCAGAGAACCCAACAAACTTGCATATAAAGAACTATGTATATTATGTAGTATGTATAAAAAAAGTGCAGCTAGAGTGATCCTTAACATGAGAAACCATACCCTTGTAATGATTAGGGTTGAACAGTGACTTCTACCAAATTAACTTTCTCCTTATTTTCAGTGAGTGTACCGATCATCAAAAGGCCTGCGTGTAATTATTTCACCCGTTCCTGCCCCTCAAAAGGCCACTCTAATGTCCCCATCTGACAAACAATAGCATAACTCAGCATCTGACCACTTCTTAAACTACTGAGGGAGAGGAAGGCATCCCATTCATCATCCAATCCTCAGAAGACTCTGTCTAGCAGTGTTTGAATATGGTTCCTATATATATAATAGTGAGCTACTCCTTTTCTGCATCATACATTTACTCTCAAGAGGAAATAAGTCAAACTTTGAAATGTAATAAAGGTAGATGGAATGAAAATGATCACCATAAACCAAACATCCATAACATGAACATACAGGCAGAAAAGCCTTGAAGAAAGACTTGTCTAGATATCTGACCTGATTGGTTCTTCTTCATCAGTAACTTCCATACATGGCTCTTTTTTGTCTGGACTGTGACATGCACAGCTGCAAATGACACCAAACAACTTCTCTCCTGCACGTGAAAGTGAAGAAATCAATTAATACTTTCTTGAAATGCTACAGTAAAACCAAGCACATCCTAAAGATCACTTGTTAATGAACCAGTGAAGCCTACTACATGCTCCTAATAACTGATCATATTATTTATATCTTACTGTCCTAGCCAAAACTATCAAGCTCACACTTTTGTTGTTTCCGATCACATGTTTACCATAAATGGTTTTAAATGTCTCTCTTTGACCATATGGTGTTTTGTATATATTTTATTATTATTATTTATATTTTAAAGGTTTATTATCAATATTTTGTACATTTTAATTTCACATTTTCTCACCTGATGTGGTCTTTCTGTCTGCTGCAACACATCTGGATTTGGAAGCCTCTTCATCTGTTAATTGTTTTGCTCTTGCCTTGTAATCAAGAAAGCCAGTAGCAAGTATGAATACAAATATTAGACTGTACATAGAGAAATAGTACTTAAATAATTTCAAATTGAGTCATACCCACTCATTAATATTCATGCAGTACTAAAGCATTCATGAGATAACTATACCATGATATCATCCAGTGTAGGATTTTCACGGTCGTCCGGTCGTCCGAGACGACTAGAAATTACGTCGGACTACCAAATCTTTCAAAATGTTGTGTGCTTGGTAGTCCTTCGGACGACCAAAAAAAATGAAGGCTTTGAAGAATTATTGAGCCTAATTACATTTCATTAAAAACGAAAGTCAATTTAATTAAATGGTTTCTGAATAACACCCAAACCATACATAAATTATTAAAAACATGCGCGATATATTAACTTTACAACATCGTTAGCAAAAATTGGTACACTTATAAAGTCGCCTAACGTTAGTTTCTAATAATGTACCCAGAAAACAAATGAGACTCGTGGCTAAATGTCAGTGCAATGCATTTTGAACGGTGTTGTAACAACAGTGGATCAGACATAGGCTGAATGAAAATGCATTGCAGGACAATAGGGGAAATCTAGCATAAACCGCTGAATTTGTGACGCAGTTATAAGATTTCCATGGAATACTTTTAGTATTGCTGTTATCTTCGACCACATGGTTGCCTAACAGCACACTAAGTCAATGGGGGAAATCTAGCCTATACCACTGAATTTGTGACGCAGTTATAAGGTATCCATGGAATACAGTAATATGTTATTAGCGAAAAAAGTTTGCGACCCGATCGAACACCAATTACGTTTATTGTATGACCTACTGTACTAATACTAGTGTAGTATCATTGCCTATACTTTGTAAATGTTATACACAATATTATAGGGCAGATGGCTCAGTGTCTATACTCTTAGCTTTGGTGTTTGACAGGGGCGGCCGGCCCCACTCCTCCTTTCGCCCACCCTGCCGTTTCAAACAATTTTTAACCCCAGCCCCCGCCTTCATCCGCCCTTGTTCTTCCCTACTCGCCAACTCCGTGGTCAATTGGACCGCGAAAAAGTTTGCAACAGAAACTACTGTGGTATGAATGCACATTTCACATTAGCAACTCTTATTGCAGAGAAAAGAAACATACTGTGAGATAATATATCCTTTCAGGATCAGATATGTAAGCTTCCCTCCAAATTCATAGATTGTCTCAACTCATAACATTTTCTGATCAAAACAATGATTAAAATATTACGTGATAGTCTCAGAAACAATTCAAGTGCATCTTCGTACCACCAGTGATTGTTGTCAAAATGTACGCAACAGATATGAGACAAGGCCAAACATTGTGATATTTGAGTGCACACATATGATAGCCTTTACCACAAGCTTCGTTATTTCTACACAGGGGAAAGTAAACCTTGCAAGTAATTGTTGTTAAACAACTTAGTTCGTGTTCATTGAGCACTAAAAATGCAAGAATGTTTGCAGACAATCGGTAGGGACTATTAGCCAATCAAATCATGGGAATCTTGGTAAAGCATCATTGTCTATTTTTAGAATGAAAATCTCTGTAATGAAGTTTTGGTAACCCTGTACCTTGCGGTTGATTGTTATGATATATTTATTTTCAAACAAATTCAATGATCTGTAGGAGTAGGAGACCTTTTGTTTCTTGTCAGAAGAAGTTGTGGTTTTTTTAAAAGAAATAAAGAAAGATGTTCAGTAAAAAATGTGTTTTGTTATGTTTTCCGTTGACCTAGTTGTGAGTTTGTACTTGAGGTTTGCAAGCAATTTGAAGATTTTGCATCCCTGGCCAAAACATTGCGTCCCGGACGCAGAATCCTGGGTTCGTAACAATGCTGGAATACTTTCGTTATTGCTGTTATCTTCGACCACATGGTAGCCTATGACAATGGGAAAATCTGGCTTAACCATCGGTTTGCCAAAAAAATGAAAAAAAAATCACACTGCATAGTATTCGGGTAATAAATAAGGAACCGGGTATCCGGGTACCTGGATACCCGTGCAAACACTATTTGAAAACAGTACACAGTAACATGGTTATATGCTAAACTAATACAGCTTTGGTTGACACAATCAGATTGAGCACCCAAATGTTTTGTTTTGTATTATTTGTGTTCATTTTCAATTTTGGTGGAAAATTTGGAAGGACTACCAAGTTTTTTGCAGGACTACCAAATCTTTGAAACTGGTAGTCCTTCGGACAACCTTCTCAAATTCCTGAAAATCCAACACTGCCATCCATCCCATTTTCATGTTTACAAATGATGTGTCTCATTCGCACATAAATATCAAGCACTGCTGGTTTATGAATATTCAGTGAATTTTTTCCAAGAATGCAAATTACACCCCACTTGCTTAATATTAACATAACTTAACTACTTGTATAAATCACAGCTGATTCCTACCTTGCTTCCAGGAGTTCTGAACTTTATCTGATCTGTTTGGAAGATGTCTGAGTCTTCATCATCATTCTTCGTTGTGGTCACTTTATCAACAGTTGGTTTATCTGAGGTGTTTGCAAGCCCATCCTGTGGTAGATCTTTTGATAGAGTGTCCTGCTCACCTTCCTGTTTGGAGTGGCAGTGACACAGTGTACAATGTGAAAGGGCAGTAGGTAACTCAGTGTCACCTGAAACAGAAAGACACAGAATCAAAAGATTTGCTCAATTAGAGTTTAAGGTAGACAAACATACATTTATATATCAGACACTTAACAGTGAATGACACTACATCAAAAGGGAAAGAAAATATTGCTTTTGGAAGCTACAGTATCAACTTTGAATTAAATGTATAAAAGAGTTGGTCTAGTTTTCCAGTTTGTGTAATTATTGTGCAACTGAAAGGTGAATAGCAAGAACAGCATTAATTAATTTAAAATAGTATTCTTCCAGACAACACTTACTTTCAAAGGAAAGCAATGACTGATGAAGACATATTAGAAGAACACACAGCTGTATGATGTCATATTTAAGCTTACTCAAGTCCTCTTCTTGCATGTAGAGTAATATCCAACACATTATATCTCCCTCAGCAGTAGAGAAATAAGGCTTTGACAGTGGATTGGTGCATTCCTTATCTTAACTAACCTCAAAATGTTTAATCCTACATGAATGTTACTCATAAGGCATAATTCTTTATGTAAATATGTAATTTCTCTCTAGGTGTTGCAAAATATTAATTTAGACACATTTAAAGAGCTCTACCAAATAGACATGTGCTATGTCTGTTCGTTCTCTAAAAAGGCTTTCCCAGGTCTTGCAAATGTAATAAGCAGGAAACAACAAAGTTACCAAAGAATCAGTTTGAAGCCAGACATTCGTTAGTTCAGGATGTGTAAATTCAGTAAGTGGTTTGATTACAAATTAACAGGAATCAGGAAGTATCAGGAAGTATTTTACATACAAGCAAGGAGAAACTACCCATTAAAGATGTGCAGAAAGATTAGTCTGTTTTCGATGATGTGAAGCAACTACTGTACATATACCAGCTATACTACAGGAATGTGAATGTGCTTCATAAGTGTAATTTCAAGAACACTTTCAACAATAGCGTGAAGATTACCACACCAAACTCAGTTAAAAAAAGAAAGCCATCAGTTGACAATGACTCGTAATATTCCAAAGCAGATTTCCTTGTTAAAGTGCTACACTGTGATGATGATCAATATTTTGCATGAAACACCAATTCCCAAACTAAAGAGGTTCACACAAACTTAGATTTATGATGGACACAATGCGATATGAGCGGATCATCCAGGGCAGCATATTAATCCTCTGGGATCCAAAATATTCTTAAAGAGAGATTGAGGCCTCCTCAAAATAATCATTTCAAATAGGATCGATGAGTCGCAAGCCACCAATATTCCACATACGACTGTATACAGACAGAAACTTGGTGAGGTATTTGCTTTCTGACTCGAACAAACGTCTCAAAGCTACCTGTTAGTTCTTTCAAAGTTTTGACATTTTAAAGTTATCATACCAATAGCAAAATAATTTGGAAATATACAGTAATTAGCAAATGTCAAAAATGATCAACATTAATGGAACAGTACCTCCAGTAGACACATCACGCTGTGCGATGAGCTGTTTTTCTGTAAAAAGAAATAAAATAATCTCATTGGAACTTTTTAACACCAGGGCTATGATTTGTTTGTTTACATGTCAATAAGATAGACATGAAGAGCTAAGGCTTGAGCAGACATTCAATGATGCTAACCTGTTCAGTATGTATTTGTGAACATTTACCTCCTACTATAGCTGATAGCAGTAGTATATGATTGTGAGCTGTTCATTTCAGTAGTCTGTTGACACATCTGTTTATAACTGCAAAGCTAATTGCTTAATAACAGTGGATTCTACTGACAAATCAACCCTGTAGAGGTGAAGGGAATGTCAAACCTATTATATTATCAGCCTTCTACTACAGTACAGTAGTTGCTCATCAACATTCCACTAAATTCACTTTCACTAGTGTCAGCTCTGTTTTCAAAGTTTTCACATCACATCCCCTTTTAATTTTTCCAGATTACTAGTAATTTGATGGCTTCCAAAGTGTCAAAACTTAAAGTCCCAGTTCTAATGGAATAGAGCAAATAAATCCAGTTCAAAACAGTTTGCAGTGATTTTGCATTATGAAGGTTTGAGAGTCTTTAATAGTTTTCTACACATGGATGCATTTTGCTTGCAAGAAAGACTGCTCTTTGCAACGAAATATTCCTAAATGCCTTCATCAGAAAGATGCAAAAAGTTTGAAAAATGTTGACAATGCCCTACAGTAAGTTGTTTGGTGCATACAAATATTTGACAGCATGAGTACACACAAAGCTTGTTCTGTTTTGTCAAAGTATTTAATCACCTACGTATAACATTGTGTAAGTAGGGACTTTACTTCAAACCTTATTAATTTAAACATAAACAAGGCAAAAAGCAGTTACAGTGCAGTGCAAAAGAAGGATTTGATAGAATCCTTTAAAATGAACCAGTGAAACAATGGAGAGTTGGTACCGTATTCATGCTTCTGCCAGCCAAGAGATGAACACAACAAGGCCAGGCTCTTGCCACTTCCTGTTGGACTTTCTAGGAGACAGTTTTGCCTTCTGTCAATTCCTCTGACAATCTGAGATATGATAGAACATCAATATAAATGAATCTGATTGAGTCAGTGTCACAATAAATGTCTACTTAATCTCTGCTAAAAGAAACCTGTAGCCAGATTTAAAAAACATTGCAAAGTTTGCCATGAATGTGTAGTGTGCTACCAGAGAGGTATGGAGTCCAGGAGGGTCATTCCGCCTCAAATCAACCAATTTTCTGAAAAGTTCCCAGGTGACCCTCTCAGAATAAGATGAAATTTCATAAGAATGATTGAGTATGTCCCAAATGAACACATAAAAAAAGTAAAATCATACTCCATGTCGTTTTTGAGATATATGACCCGTTGAAATTTGGTCCAAATGGCCATTTTGTGCGTGCGCGATTCGCAAAAAGTGACTTTTGTGATATATTCCGACTTTGAACGCTCATAAATCACTCTTTGTACCAGGCAGAGAGCTCAAATTTCGTATTCTATCTGACTTCTTGCCAAAAATCATGAATCTGCACTCAATTTAACTTTATCACCTTTAATTTGTGTTTTTGTGATTTTTGGGGTCACCCTGTGCCCACATGAGGGTCACATGAATCAATATTCCCTGGGTATTATCTATGGTTGCATGTCTATAGCCATAAGCAATTATTCCTCTCCGTGACATACCTACATAACAAGTACGAAAAGTATCCATTATCTTGTGATATCATGTTTACAATGTTTTCAGTGTTTGACATCTGGTAACCTCAGATGACCTTTGACCTCCACAAGAATACAAGGCTTCTTCTTCTCAATATGGCACATCCACAAGATAAGTATGAAATGTATCCATGCTTCCTGTCTTGAGATACAGTATAGTGCTTACAAGGTTTTCAGAGCTTTACCTCTGGTGACCTTTGTCCTCTACCAAAAACAACAGCATTCTTCTGTAAATATAACTATTTGCATCTACATGTCAAGTATGAAAATTAACCATGCTTTCTAACTTGCGATATCGTATATGCAAGGTTTTCAGTCTTTTACCTCTGGTGACCTCAGATGACCATTGATCTCTACAAAAAAAGAATAAGGTTCTTTCTCTCAATTTGAGACATACCAAGTACAAAAAGTAACCATGGTTCCTATCTTGGGATATTGTGTTTACAAGCTGGGTGTCTCTACACACAAGGCGTAACACACCATCATGATTGCAAAGGTAATGATTATCAATGAAACCAATAAAATGAAGAAATACTTTCAAATGACAGCAGACATACTACTCACTTTGGCCATCATGGAAAGTTGTGACCCATATGGTTTGCACGGGAACTTGATTGGTACACCTCCAATGTGGATGGAGTCAGAGTTATCTTTCTTGGACGCCATACTTTAAAATTACGTATTCTACCACAGCACCATGAAATACTGCAAAGAACCACAAGGTTAACATTGTAAGTACTCATTTATCGATGAGTAGTATGGATTTCAAGAAGATATATTTATAACCACTGTATATTTTACTGCAACAAATCTTGTGCTGACACTTAATGCCATTGAGAAATATTTCTGTGGTTGACTGGGAATTTGTTATATTGTCATTAATCATAATCATATTAAAAATACGCTATTATGAAAAGCATGAATAGCTAATTCATTCCCAGATCAGCATGAATTATGTTGTTTTGATCTACTTTCATCAAGTTAGCTTTCCCCAGGCCTAAGAACATCCCCAGAACCTTTAGTATAATATATGCATAGACAACCTCAGGTTTGATTGGTTCCAAACTTACCCCAAAATGTCAAAATCTTTCTTACCTCAACCCAGTTCTTATTTATGGTATAGTCTTAGGGAAAATGGGCTAGCCTAGGTCAAAACAAACTTGCTACTACAGGCCTGTACTAGCTGGACTATACCTAAACCCTGTGCTACAAAACTGTTGGTCCATATTTCGGTTTATAAATACCGAGACTATTTTAGCAAGTGATAAACCCTGCATTCACACAGGATTGCAGGGCTCGCAGATCATCATCTTAAGAACTGAAAGTTGAGTTTAGCATAATTTCTTATACTGTTCAGGCCAATTTTTTTGCATCTATAGCAGAAGCAACCAGAACCTGTTCAACAAGTCTTTTTTACACAGTCGTAGAAAGTTTATGGGGGCGGTCTTTGCAAGAATTGTCCAAGACGCTTCGGTAACCAGGTGGCTATCATTAATTCATAGGAATGCGCAGTCAATCATTTTGGGAAATGATAGCTGGATTTAAGGAAATTTGGGAGCACCTTTCGGGATGTGAAGATTTGAAATATGGAAATGCTGACACCAATGCTATGGTCGGGTGGATAACAGTGGTGACAAACGCAATGAAACCTAGCATCTGGAAGGTCGTGGGTTCGACCCTTTAAAGGTGAGTTTTTATCCAGGAGAAATCCATGGCTTTTCCATTGGAAATGGTCTTCCAAATTGTAAAACCTAAAATTGGATACACTCCTGATGGGAAGTGTAAGTACTAGTACGCCATTTGGCTCATCACACATGCTTAGCGTCGTAAAATCATTGCCCTTCCAGGCCGATACCTTCTTACTGTTTGTAGCCTAGGCAGGCTATTGTATCGTATGCCCTAATTTTCGGCCTAACTGTATGCCGAACTTAGGTTACAATACATTGAAATTCAAAAAATTTGCCTACGAAAACTACATTGCAGCCCTGACTTCACGGTAGACTAATCGATATTGAAAATATTAGACGTTGGCAGATATAAGCATTTTGGGTAATGAAAGGTTCATATTTCTTATCAATTTTATGGACAGTTGATTCGAGTTGGACGACGGTATTCCTATTTCGCAGAACCGTTACCAATGATGGCTTTTCAGGTTAAAAATTGAGTTCCACTAATGGTAAGAATTTTCTTCTAAGGAAAATTTAACAAAATGTTAAACAACATGTTTATACCAAAATAGTCGTTACTGGTCGTAGAACCTAATCATTTACCTAGATGAACATCTTACTTATCGACATACCTTTCACAATTCATCCTTGGCGCGCAAAATCGTTGCGGTTATAGTAATCTATAGCCTGGTGAGACAACCGGGAAGATATCAGTCTTAGCCTAATCAACAATGTTGGAAATTTGGAATGACGTCATTAAAGTGATTGACGTTAATGTTTTGGTGTATGTATCCGAACAAATAACGAAGTTCTAATTGTTGATATGAGTCAAGAATTGAATTAGCTTTCCTTTTCCCTTTTCCTTTTCCTTTTCTTTCTAAGTGGGATGGAAGGAGAAGTAGATATTGTATTGAGGGCGCATGCATAAATGAGAAATGGTGTGATATTTTGCAAATTACATTTGAAGAAAATTTATTTTCAAACTGTCGATACGCCAGTATAGACCTTCAAACGTTTTCTAAACTTTGTTGAAAATGATGAAGCTATTAGAGATCAAATCCCATTATTTACGTAATAAGCACATCAATATAATCTTCATATCATGCTGGGAGTTGTACTCTTTACCTGCCCT
>JAIPMN010005904.1:0-14121 GCA_020650975.1 Apostichopus californicus
AAATGATCATTTACTCGTACTGGTACTAATGAATACTTGAGTGACTGGCGGATTTGTGCGGTAGTGTGATCCACGTCCTGTGGGAGGGTTCTAAGGTTGGGGTGTCCCCCCTCCCCTCGGGAAAATGTTTGCAAATTAAGTATAATTAGATGCAAAAAAATCCTATTCTGGAGCTAACGTCTGTGCCAAGTTTTCACCCATTTTTTGGGTAAATGGTATAATTTGTTATATTAACCATCAAAAATAGTGCAATGCGGAAATGTCACAAAATATTGTTTATGCTGGGCGGCATTCAGAACTGCCGGGCGCAGCCGCCTGCCTCCTGGGCGTGAGCACGTGTGCATGCTCTAATATAAAGATAATAATGCACGATCACTTTACCCAAACTCGCGCTTAGAGCCTGTCCGCGTACTTTTACATACCGAGGAAAATGCAATTTGTACTTATTTGTACCCATGCTATTGTACTCGTGGGTACAAGTCTGTTATACTTGGTATTATAACCAGTTTATAGTCTTAAGAGAAATAAATGTAAGTCTTATGAAATCCAGTGTGTCAACAGAACAAGATTTTTCTTTTACTTTACATCGAGGGAACCTATTTAACTCCTCCCCCATACACACCCCATGCCTTTCCCCTTTTTGTTGTGCTTGGTATACTTTCTTTGACTATAAGAGGAATAGGCTCCGTATAGTTCGTTTTATATTTACAAGTCTTTTTGCCCTCTCTTTTCTCTCTGCCATATAGGCGGCCAAGGAGTCCAACGAATTTACAGCATGTGACAATTCGGATGTGTCTTTCGAATCACCCATTGTTTCAACTACTTTCGACCCGTACCAACAACTGTAAGAGTTACCTCAAAATGTTCACATTTACTTCTCTACGAAAATAGATGCAATTGACATCTCATGGGGAGGCGGAAGAGGGTTTAATCTGCATGGACCAAACATATCGCGGGACAGTGGGACATATGGCGTTAAATTGAAGGGTGCAAACCACAAAGTTACACAAAGCGGAACCTCTGTGCATTTCGTTGAAAATAATAAAAAAGTAAAATTTGAAAGAGCCTTCTTGTTTTAAAAAAAAAAAAAAAAATCAAAATCAAATATTTGAATTTGTGATACGGGAAGCACGAACAAATTAATTTTGTGATTCGGGGAAATTATTAGCACTATGTGTGAATTGTTTTTACTGTTTTGTAGAAACGTCATTTATTATTTTCGATAAGCTATGTAGTCAAGGTATCGATTATGACGCGGGACCTTATTTTGACGCATGTGCGGAAATTATAATGTTTGTTCTTTTACCGCAGCAATGGAACATTATAGCTAGCATTGAAGTGTACTAGCGTGTCTCCCAATGTGTTTTCCACGACATTGAAGCCACATATACGATGATATAAATTTGCAAATCTGTATCAACAAATCATACACTATCAGTTCTAACTTCTTTTGTGTTAACTTACTTACATCTGCTAGAGTGTTAGGCCCTATTTTTTTTAGCGTCAGAAGAACCACCCCCCCCCTCCCACCCCAATTATTGTTTCTTATAACTTTCATATTGTACTTGTTATATTTGCATTTAGAACAAATGATTGTATTTTAACTCATTTAAGATCATCCGAGTGACTCCCGCTCTTTTTTTTATGTAGGCAGCGTCATAATAAGTATGACCGGTATGGGTGCCATTTTGTTCGTGGAGATACTGGCCATACTTGTGTATGTATGCGTGTATGTGTGTGTGTATGTATATGTATGTATGTATTTTAGATCCTCCTGCAAGCAGGAACTCGCGAAGAAGCCTCATTGGCTTATCAAAGCCGCAAGCTGACCGAAGTCAGTCTCTTACATTCATATTTAACGTCCATGATTATGAATTGTCAATTGTCAACAACTCTGTAACTGGACGACATACATTAATCTTGGAGTGACTCGAACTCGGGACCTTATGATTGGAAGGCACCGGCGTTAACCTCTGAGCTAACTCTCCAAACACTTTTCGGCTAACACTTTTCGGCAAAATGTTGACAAACATGTATATGTCCATGTTGTTGTATAATATATACTACAAAGGTCTATATATATATGTGGAAATAAGAGAAAAGTTATTCAACAATACAACTAAACTCTTCCAGTTCAAAAATCTTAAATTGGGTCACAATGAGACCCACCACCATGCTATGTGTTAAACCTTCTTGTACTATATCCACCTTATCTATATACACAGTTTTCAAGACACGCCGAACCCTCCACCACCACCTGGTGTAGGTTCTGGAATCAAACTTTCAAGCAGGGATGTCTTACTTAACTTTAGGAACAAGACCAGATTTGATTGGGACCCAATGAACCCTGTCTTTATGACCGAGATATGCTTCGCAAGTAAGTTTGAAAACAATTATTGCACACCAACACCCCACCCCAACCCCCAACCAACCCCCTGTCTTGCCAGTTTAAATATATAGCTAAAGGTTAGCTTAGCTTTTGAAATAAAAAAAATCCATACATGGACCATAATTATCTGTGATGAGAAAATACCAAAATCATGATATTTCACATCAGTTTTACCCCTTAATTTTCTATAGAGTAAAATTTCACTCTTTAAGAGTGTTAAATATCGGGACATTATAAAAAAAAGAGTAATTTTTCAATATTATCAAAGAGACGAATTTCATGTCACTTTAGCACTGAAACTAGTGAGCACACCCGCCCCCCTCCACCTCAACCTCAACCCCCACCCAAAACCCTTCCCTTTCTTGTAAGATAAGAATATATAAAGCTTTTCGATATAATCTTACGAGGTGACGTCACCCTTTGGGTAGAAATCTGGTTCAATTCTCGAAAGAGAGATCTTTTGGGACACTCTCAAAGAGTCACTCTCTCCACCTCTCTCTCTCTCTCTCTCTCTCTCTCTCTCTCTCTGGTAAAGGAGTTTCTAACACCAGAGTGAAATTACGTTTTAAGAAACTGTAACGTTGCGTAATCAACCCCCCACCCCTCTCTCCACCCCTTTATATTTTTGTATTGTCTGTATATTACGTTCCGTTTAATATCTTCTCTCTCTCTTTCTACAGTTGCTAATATTTTCACGTTTTTTCGAATGATACACGTCTGTGTCATGCTTCGTTTTATCGGGCCCTTGAAGATTTCTTTCGAGGGTATGTTGGTCCAAAACCTGAGATTTCTCTTCCTATTTTCCTTCGTTTGGATTTCCTTCGCGATGGGATTTTCTCAACTTTATCGAGGCTTTGAATTACTTGAAAAGTATCAATGCAAAGAAGATTGCCAGGGTCTTTACCCATTCCAAACGTAAGGGACAGGCTTTTAATTTTTAAAATTTTTTTTTTATATATTTTTTAATATTTTGGTAATTACTTTTTGTAATTTTTACAGTTTATACTATATATGTGTATCATATGTTTTATCTAAATCTACACAAATGTAGATAAGCTAATTGAAATGATCACAACATTTGGCATCTGAGCCTTCTAACCTGAACACAACTTCTCAAAATTGAAGGGGGAACCCAATAACCCCTCACCAAGACGAACTTTCTCCGAATTGGAAAATTGGAACTCATTCTTAAATTCACATTGTGCTACAACATTCTCACAAATTATTTTAAAAAAAAAGAAAAACATGTTTCAATTTATAGTCTTTATCAACGTCTACCGGGATCACTTAGGTAGGGGGTGGGGGTATGGTTTAAGGTATGATGAACATCAATAAGGGAACCCCGTCTGATGTAATGTCCCCAGGGGCCGCCCAAGCTCCCGAGCTCATGCAGGTGTTCAGCATCACCGATTTAAGTTCATATTTATAGGCTTATAGGCTTCATTAATGTGCGTGTCATTTATATATTTTATCTTCTTTTTTAGTCTTCAGAATTCGATGTCAACTCTGTTTTGGGGTTTATTTGATCTATTGGACCTCGAGATTTTTAATATCGACACAGTGGAGACTTCACTTCAACAAACAGTTGGATATCTACTCTATGCCGCTTACTGCGTTATTGCTGTACTCATAATGCTGAATGCTTTAATCGCAATGATGAGTAACCACTACACACGTATTGAGGTATGTACATTTGAAACGTGATAAAACACAGTGACGTATATAGGAATATATAAACAAAAGTGTGGTTTTGAGGAGGGGTGCGGGGTAGGGCAGGGGCAAAAAACCGGTAGAGTCTACATAAGAAAGAATTTTTGTTTTGTAGAAGATATGGTGGGCCCAGATGGGACACTGAAAATTTCGACCATTTTATGTCCAAACTTTAAAAAAAAACATTCTTAAACCACGGAGTTCATTGTTTCATCGAAACTGTGAGTTTTTCATGTCAAAATTTGAACTTTTCATGTCATAATTACCACAAAAACAACAACAAAATTAGACGTATTATGAGTTAAATGGAACGAAAAATTGATCAGCTGATTGCCAGGCACTCACTTTTGTTAAATATTAACGGATTCATAGGAGGGATTTAGCAATGCCGTGGAGTAGATTCCTAGCTGAGAATGTCAGGAGGCAGAAATAATAATCATACCCATCTGCTCACTTTTTCCATATGTAGGGCAGCCGACCACTCTGCTCATGTTCCTATACACCTACATACAATCTGAAAGAATAGTAGAACTGATCATCAAATCATTACCGGATTAGGATCCAATGGACAAATATAGGGACGTGTCTAGAGGGCATTAAGGTCAAAGGTCACCCTGCCCACCCCCCTCCACAACTAAAAAATCAAAGGGCCTTTGCGAATACTTCCAGACAATATTTACCAACTCTCTATATGTTCGGTCTCTGCCTACAGAACTTAACGGTGGAGGAGGGGAGGGGGGGGGGGGTGTGGTCGGGTTGGTGGTGTCAACCACATGGTAACTCGAAGGAATTCGAGATTATGTTAATCTGATTCGAGAAAAAAAATGCATCAGTGCTTTAACTTGTTGACGATGGTCAGTCGCGGCAAGCTTTTGGACAACGGTCGAGCAATGATTTAATGATGTAATCTGTCTGAAGTATATAAATACCAAAAGTTTCATATAACTCAGCATTGGAAACAAATCATGACAGTGCACTTGAGAGTTAGTACATTGCGTTTCATTTAACAAGTGCTGTATTATACATTTTGCTTTTAAATCTTGAAATTTCGTTAAAGTTTTCTTAATGTCCTAAGTGCTAAATGCTTTCAACCATCTTTCGCGAAAGGACGTTTTAGTACAACAAAATTTTATTTTATGAAGATTCCATGTTATCGCTATTATTATGCTTAATATTCCTTTAGTTGTTGCTAAGCAACTGTTTGCAAATGTGTTTATACCAAATCAAACCAGATCGTTTTTCTTTTGTTTTAATGTTTACTAACGTTATATATTTATCCTTGCTGGTAATATATAATGTTCTTTTATGCAATGTATACAGAGTTGGTTTAAAAAAAAACAATGATTCCATAACAGATTCCAAAATATATATACTGCGTTTGGATAATGCGTTCCCCAGAACAACAACTTTTAATTGGCTAGACCTAACGTACACATATACCGGTAGTCTGCATTGTAGAACATAAGGGATTTCAGTCTTTAAAGGGTGTGAAGACTCGCGCCAAAAGAAACGTCTAATGCCGGTAATCTGACCTAGTTTCGAATGAGGTGTAACAGAAGTGTTAGACACCACCATCGATCCCAGAATAGACACCACCATCGATCCCAGAAAATACACACACAGTTTGCTACCGTCGGTAATTAGACACTAGTGTACAGTCAGTACATACAGCTGCGGTCAATACCCACAGCACATTGTACAAACGATACAGCGGGACATCTCAGGTCCAGCTAAAGATAACAAGCTACACGTTTTATTACTGTCTGCATTTTGTAGCGACAAGAGAAAAACTTCACTTGCAAGCAACGGAAAGTTATCTTTTAAAGATGGCGGCACGCTGTTTGGGGCGAGTCTTAATGCCTTTAAATAACAATTACATGTTCATTTAATGGCTCTCTCTCGTAGATAAAAACTGTTTTCATGTTTAAATATATCATAGGAAAAATTAATAACAACACTGTTTCTTTTAATCTTAGGAAAATGCCGAAGTAGAATGGCGATTTGCTAAAACGGACTTTATGATCGATTTTATGGAATACGCCTCACTTATTCCAGTTCCTTTGAATCTTGTATCATCCTTGTTCTACTGTATCAGATTTACGTTTCGAACGATTTGGAGAAAGTTGTTCGGATGGGCTTCCAAGAAGGGACCACATGTAAGAAAAAGATACCCGCATTCCTTCATGAACAAGTTTATTACAAGTTTGCGTATAGGTATACCGCACCACAATTACTTGCTCCCGTTGACTTACACACTAAACTCGTCACTTTCCAATGCCGATAGAGCATTGATAAAAGTTTTCAACTGACATGTCCTACCCACTATATATAGCTGATGGCTTGATGGCTATCATAAAACATTCAACTTTGCCACCATGACTGTTTATATTTTGAGGTAGAAGGGCTTAAAGTTTATCACAGTGTTCCCCCATCCCATCTGCCAGCTGTCGCTGCGGAATATTCTTGTTTCACCCAAGATTTTCTTAAAATACCTTTAATCACCTTAAATCCTCCAGCTTTTTAGACCATCAAGTAGTTTATTTCATTCTCTTCAACATCCAAGCATAGAAAATAATGGTGATGACTCAGAAAATGCCCAAAAAATCAATACGGTATGGCACTTTAGGGCTATTTGCAGTCAATGGTTAACCTGTCAGGCGGACATGCGCTACTCTAATTGTGGTGCGATACCTATACAATATAGGCTGGCCTATACATACTGTGCATCCGTGTAGCCATAAGCATATGTATATAGTACCCACAAAGACTAGGATTGAGTCCGCATAATCATGTACTCGTCTTCTAGCTGAGTGCTACAATTTGCTCATCAACTGTGCAGACCCTCATGGATTTAGACACGTACTCCGGTACCCGGTGTGTTTTGGAAATTTAGAATGGATACTAGAGCAAGATCAATGCTCGAACTGTACTAGAGGGTGGGGGCGGGGGAGGGTGATATACCGGAAATGGTACTAAGGAAAATGCTACTTGTACTCACGCTGCTGTACTCGTAGCATACTCTATTGACTTACAAACTAAATTGTCAAGATAACATGGTCCGTAAAACTTTGCAGAAGCTTTCACCAGGTAAAAGCTACCGTACCCCTCACTGGGTATATCTTACAAATTGACCATTTAATGGCACTTTATATTTTCCGTACTCATGACCGCGTAGATTTTTTTAGTAATGAAAGAGTCCAAACGCTTTCCTCCTTGGAATCCATTCAAGTATACCTCTTATGACTTCATGCATATTTTGTCTGTTACCTATCAATTTCTATTACATAGCGACCTCTATTTTGAAATATGATACGCCACCCTATAGCCTATGTTTGGACCAATGGGTTATGTTCTTATAGAACTGAACGCTATATACAAAAAAATAATAATAACAGATAGATAAAAATAACTAAATAATGAATCACATTTATTTATAAACCAGTTATGGAGAAATAGACAGAAAAAAGTGCATCGACAAAATATAATACCAAATCACGAAAACTTTGTCCAAATTTCAGTACTGTTTTTCTTTCGTTTCTTTAGAGACCAGCGATGCAGGAATGTAACTGTATGGAACTCTATGAGGTTTGTATAAAGCCAAAGGATCAAACAGAATAGAAAGTGTTAGGTGGTACTTTTTTCTCATATTTTTTTAAAATATTTTTTTCGCATAAAAATGTTTAAAAATTTTTTTCACGAAAATCCACAAAATATTTCACACGTGATTTCCTAGGTGCGTTATGGGTATTTTTTTTTAAATGAAAGATGCAACTTCCTCTTCTCACTGCATTTTCCATAGTACTTTAACCTTCAGGAAGTTTTACAATTTTTCTTAGTCTGCAGGTGTTATTTCACTAATGCGTATACCTATTAGGCCTATACATCATTGTATATCGATGGTAGATTCAGCGATCATAAACTTTGCCCTTATAAATTGTATATCACGGTATTTAAAAACGTTGGTGCTACTAAAGGGTTCTCAGTAAGTGGGACTCCTTTAACACAGTTGTGAAAGTTATAGCAATGAAAATATGTAGTACTATACTTTTCTGATAAGCTGTCAGGGCTCTCCGCTTTAACTTTGCGAAGTTTCCTACGAAGAGGGAACCTTTGGGACACAAATTATGTAGATTATTCTGCATAATTAAACAATTATTTAGCAGCTGTTTTAAGTAAAGTGACTCAAATATTATGTATAGATAAATGCTGCGTTTGAAGAAGAATTTTTTGGTGTTATATAAACTGCTCTGAAATTGGTCCAGGGTAGTCTTTTCTGAAAGGAAAGTGACGTATGCAGTGATGTGTATATGACGTGTACAGGTGTTCAAAGGATTTTTGTGGGGGGGGGGGGAGGGGCAGGTGGATTCGTCTAATTTTTTCCGACAGAATGCTAATAGTCGCCCGACTGACAGTTTTATCCCCGACTGCCGATGGGGAGATCCCCATACTTTCTGCGCGCCACTTAGAGTAAAAAAAAAAGTTTTATTTTCATTTGTTTTCTATGCATGACTTAGAAAACTATAAGAAGCATCCGAATTCGCTTCCTACAAAAACGGTTCATGAAGATAGAGTCAGAGAGGGAACACGTACAACAGGCAACTCGCTTGGAACAGAAAGTAGATGCATGGAGGTAAAGCTGAAAGAAATGTATTCAAATTTCCTTTGTCTTATTCTCTGAGGAGCTCTAGTACCTTTAAGAGGTCTATTGTAAGTTGTTGTGATAACTATTTTCCAATGGATCTACAAAAACATGAAAAACACTTTAAGGCAGAAATGTCGAAAAAGAGAAAGAAAGAGAAGGATAGCGTTAGGGAAGGGGGTGTAGGAGGGCGAAAGGGGGTGGAGGGGGGGGGGGGTTGTGGGGTGGGGATTGGGAAAACTGAACAACGTAAATAGATACTATACAGACTGATCATATTTGTCAAACCCATATCAGGATTTACCAGTAATGGACCTATCTTCTTTTTTTTTTGCTCTCTATATGGTATAAAATAACTTTCCTGCAGGTCGTCTTCCTCGAATGTATTCCATTCATATAGATGAGTGAATTTGGGTATATCAGTAAAATGCTTGTTAATGTTTATTACCGCTCAGGTGCCCGCTGTCAATTGTGTAGTCCGGGATATATATACGGGATAAATAATCATTAATATACTGATTTTTCGTAACGAACCTAAAGACGAAGAGAGAAAAAATAAGCAGCTCAAGAGGTTGCTCGGTGACATAATTGGTCCAGGTTCCATGGTAACAGACCAAAGGCCTAACATGCATGAGAAATACACTCATATGAGGCATGTAAATTTTTTTTCTTTTTTTCTTGCAGGTCAGATCTTACAGAAATCATTCGTACCACTGAAAATATTGTGAGCCAGCTGCAGCAGTTATCGATCGCAAAAGAAAACGAAGGAAACAATAACCAATCTACAACGAAGACGTGATCTGAAGTCTGATCGACTATAATAACCGAATTATAGGTCGCATAAAAACGGTTTTTCACTCAATTTTTACGGAACTTTTCCGACAAAAAAATGTAACAAAGACAGGAACGAATGTCATCATGTAAAACTATGACGTCACTGCGAATCTCTTATACACAGAATCATTTTGCAAACATTGTGAAAATCAAATTATGAAATGCAGCTGCAGGAATTATCGATCAGCGACAGGAGTTATCGATCAATGTTATCTTTGCCAGTGGCTCTTACATGGATAAGCCCCACAATTCCGGGAAGAACAAACACGCCAAACGTATAGTACTATATTATTGGGCATAAAGTTAAAAGGCTATGGACACTAGTGGGTCCCACTGTGTTCTACGCTCTCTAGCACTGTGTGATAGTAAACCGATCAGTCCGCCCCTGCAGAGGTCTATCCATGCAGTCATTCGCCTCAACTTAAAACTCTGTTGACGTCATTGGCTATATGCTGTATGATCTATAAGATGTCCCCTGCAGTGTTATATGAACTTTTAGTGGTCGATCGTGAAGCTTTGGATTTTCGTCCTATTATAGAGCCTAACTTTGACGTTTTGCACCCACACTACGCTAGATTTTGGTTACCCTATTTACTTACCGGTAGCCTACAGTATCCTCATAACATATCGTAAAAACTATCCAACAACCCACGCACGCACCCCCTAACTGTCCCACATACTCTTATATTCCATTAGGCTATATAGTTGATGGTCAGCAAAGTTGTCCAAGTTCTTTCGTCTATTAGGCCTGACCAATTTTTTATGTAAAATTACCACTTTCTTGTCAGTTCTGGGAAAATTTTAGGGTAATGACCGCCAGAAGGTTTCAGGAAGTGCTAGTTCCCATCGTCGAACAATAAAACCACCAATCGTTCTCGGTGATGTTTGCAATAGGATCGCACGAATTCCATTGTCTTCGGTGTAAACGTTACTCTTTGACAGTGGCACCCAACTGAATTACCTGCCATTCATCATAGGATGGCAAGTTTCCGTCGAATTGTCACCTCTGAAAACCAACAAGCACCTCTTTGACCGGTTATACAAAAAAGGAGGAAAACGAAAGAATTTGTAGCAGGTGTAAGAAAATACCAATTGGGCAAAAGAAAATGCTGAAGTGGGCACTTCTATTAGTACAATCCTAACCATGGTATTTGAGCTAACAATGTTATAATTGCGTGTTTCAATATGTAGCAAACGTGTAGTGTGGGTACCATATTCCGAGTACGTGTACAGCATATCGTATGTGTGTTGGTACTTTTCTAGTCACGTCCAAACAATTGAAACATACATTAATTATATCTATATCTATAAATATAAATATATATAATACTTCACGGTGGAGGCTGGAAGTTTTTTCACTGTTCTTGATTTTCCAACTCATTACGATTTTCATATATATATATATTTAATACATATATTTAATAGAAACCTTTACTATCAACTCATTCTTATAACATAATCTGGTCAAATTTTTATTAAGCAATAGATGGTTACCACCCGTAACAATATAATTGACAGATTAATTGACGGGAAACCACCCGTGAGGAAATTAATGTCACCGTGATTTAAGAATGTAACGTACTTTTTAGATAAAAGCAAACATCTTAAGAATATGAATAAGGGTGACACCAAGGGTATTATCCAGAGCACTGGTAGATCAACACCGATGCTGGAAGTTAAAGATGCCACAGTTTGGTAGCACCTGTAAAATGCTTAACGATAAGAGCATTAGCTAGCTAACCCAATCGATTTCAAGCCCATAATAGATCTTGGACTAAACAAACGAGTATAAGTACATATGAATAACAACAGGCGCGTGGAAGTGTGTCTGTAATACGATTAAAAAGAAAATACCAGTGTACTTAATAAGGTTATTACAATAGTCATCATGTGTTGTCCTATGGACAGCCTCCAGTCAATTAAAAGTCCCAGGTAGTTTTTACACAGACTGCCTTTAGAGAGCTCCGAACCATTTAATTGACAAGAATTCTGGACAAGGATGATCATCATCACGCTCATGAAAAATGGTGTAATGAGTTTGACCAGGATGCAAGGTAAGTTTGTTACCATCAAACCAAGTTTTGAGGTTCCCTAACACAATAAGCACAGGCCTAGGCTAGGTGAGATTTATGCAATTTTCGCCATGAAATAGACAGGCATTTCGATTCATCGGCAAATATAGTCTCAAAGACATCATTGACGTTACTTCAGAAATCAAAGGTATGAAGATAAATCCCCGACCCTGGACACCAGTAGTATTATTAGCCTTGTATTTAAAAAGAAAGAAGAACAATCGAAGATCATATTTTTATGTTACAAAATGTTATATTTTTAATCACTTCCATTGTTGATGTTTCTCCCCCGGTCCTCTTTGAACCCCTTGTCTGGGTCTGTAAGGTAAAGTTGCGTCAAAGTATCCTCTTCCCCTGACTCCCTCATTCATCTGTCTGAACATCTTGGTTAGCCCAGCAGTATTATGACATGCGTCATATGGACTATATTAGAGAACTGCAATATAAAGACTGACGGTATATGCTATGGAGTTCGCGACGTAGTAATGTAAAACAGTCCCACCCAAACGGGGTACCTGGCCTGTCTAAAAATCTACATGACCGAGCCAACAGGGCCACACGGATGTCCTATATACACGCTTCTCGGCCTTTTGGCTAAGATCAAGTGTATTATCTATTCCCTTTCGAGGGGAATGGTGATACACACCTGACGATGATCACACAGTCACAGTCCCGATGCAAGGGGACTGGGATTGAGAGCGGATCAGTCGTTCGGTAGTTTGGTTTTCGTGCCCAGGTTCTTTCCTGGGTGACTTTTCTTAGAGTATATACACGTGTCTCATGCACTAATAATCGGGAATGATATTACGCGCTGTCGAAATTCGCGACGCTTTCACAAACGTATCACATGAGTGATAAACGCAGCACTGGCTTATTGTTTTGAGCATGCGCATAGTGCGTTGTAAGTTTGGAAGCCCTATTACCTACCTGCACCGTGTGGACGTACTCTTTTTTTATCTCTTTGCTGACCTTTGACCTTGAATCAACACCACCACTTTCGCATACAAATTTAAGAAAAACGGACATTATTTTAACAATTGATACAACAAATTTGCTATATATGGCTGCGAAAGCGGGCTCCAGTTTCTTTACCGATGATGGTAGCTGATACTACATCGAAAAATTATTACTTAAATTTTCATTAATTTTGGTCATCTGTTTAAATTACATCGTTCATAAATAGAGAGCAAACACATAACTATTTAACAACAGCGGTTATAATCTTAACGCAAACAATCGAACAACAAAAATACCCTTCCCTTTAAGCTAAGAGAATGCTGATCAAAGGATTTCACATCACAACAATTGTGTAAATTATAAATGAAAAAACAACCCGAACAGCGTCTCTCTCAGCACACTATAGGACTGTTGCAGCGAAGATCTATATAGGTGATTTCTTGCACAGCGATGCATTTAACACAAGTCAAATGATATGCGGATTTTCCCACAAAAATCTGGAAAAGTGTAAAATTTTCACCAAATTGCTTTTTGGATTCTTTGAAAGCTTGTGTTTAGATTGTCTTTATACCACGAGCTGTGATTGACAAGCGAAAGTGCAGGGTTATAGGCGCTAAAGTAGACAAGAAGTGCCTCCTTTTTCACGCTATGTGTATATGTCTTGGCAAATTTGGTTAACATGTATCGCGAAGAATAACGTACATCTATAGTTATTTTTAAACTGCCCAGATTTAAATGCGATAACTTACCTGTTTACCTCCATCATATATTGTGGGGCTCAGTGTATAACTATTTACAGACTCGGGATCAATTTCTTTTCTCTGGAAAACGAAAGAAA
This sequence comes from Apostichopus californicus, assembly GCA_020650975.1. Taxonomy (NCBI): domain Eukaryota; kingdom Metazoa; phylum Echinodermata; class Holothuroidea; order Aspidochirotida; family Stichopodidae; genus Apostichopus; species Apostichopus californicus. The sequence goes on from JAIPMN010005904.1 coordinate 13,440, forward strand.
AAAGCGAGAAAAGAAAGAAAGAAAGGTGCATGCAGTCTAATCAGATTATCCTCAAAAAGTGTGAAGCTCGGATATGGATTTGGAAGCTGTGATTTCGTCTGAGAAATTGTACGAAACAGCACAGAGTTAACAACGGCCGTATCATACAGATAAAGTTGATATAAGACCAGGTTTTAATATTTATCTCTTTTGAATGCGACAAGGGAGAATCAAGCATTTCGTCCAACCATGGTGAGTTCTTACTTGTTTTTTTCTTTTCATTTAAAATCATTTGATATGGAAACTTGAATATATACAAAAGACTTATAATATTAAAGGTTGCTTTACGATGAGTTTTATGTACGGTAGGATAAGTCTATTTATACATATAGTGTGTTAGGTAGATATTATGGTACAGATTCTATAGGTTTAATTATTAGCAAAGATCATATATAGACTACTGCTATACTGTAAACCAAAGATATAAATATATAAATATCCTATGAATGCTACATTAATTTGTTATAATACTACACACTATTAGAAATTTCTAAAACAAAGAATTTAGTTATTAATTTAAAGTGACGTGGTTTAATTTTTTTATTTTTTTTATTTTTTTGTATTGAATGAAAAACCAAATTTTTTGCAAAAGTATATATGAGCGTAAATTAATGTGTATTCGTACGACATACCTGACCGTTAA
>JAIPMN010005904.1:14159-24766 GCA_020650975.1 Apostichopus californicus
CAAGAGAGTAAATAATTTGAATTGACCTGGAGACAAATTTGAATGTTGCTTAACAAATCTGGCAAATCTGGCAAATGCCAGATTTGCTGTATATGCGTGCAGCAGTCAAGAATTCTCGTTTCTTTTATAAAAGGTAATTAAGTAAAACGTGATTACTAAATGCCCAAGTCTTAAGTTATATAGTTCAATGACTAAAATAGTGTAGGGCTCGATATAGATATATATGTTACAATACTGTGTATGATAATTGGAATACCGCAGCGAAGTGGGGGGGGGGGGTGGTGGGGGGGGGTGTTGATGTACATAATACCAAGAAGAATAATTTCATGTGTGGTTGGACAGGTTATAGCGTGCGAGAAGAAAGCAAAAATAGACTTAATAAGTGATCAGGGAAGCTGGCTTAAAATCAGAAATAAGTTCATTGGCATTTTGAGTCAGTAAAGATTCTCTGAATATTAATGAACTGATGGAATTACATGGTAGACCTATTTTGATGAACGATTAGGAAGCGATGGGGGAGGGGGGGGGGGTCTCCATTTAGATTTTTAGGATAAGGGAAGCATATCTTTTCCTATACAATTGCTTAAAGCATTTTTACAGAGACAAGTAAAATGATAAACTCAGTCTGTGTTGATCAAGAAAAATGCGTTCAATGTGCTTTGATTATAAAAATACAACGACAAATGATTCCATATTTGTGTAATTTTCTGTTGTGATGTTTGAGCTCTTTCTTGGATCTCCTCATAGGAAAAACAAAGGTTATTTTTGGTTTCAATCTGTGGTAACTATCATTTTTTTTTATCTACGATGATATATTTCTAGGTCAGGCCATATTATTTTATATGTATATATACTATTGTCATTTGTTTGACATTTAAAATTATCGTCATTGTTATAATCCGGGAATCAGATAAGAAAGTATAAAAGACATCAGAATCAGGACTAACAACAACACTCAATATCAACGTCAACATCGACAACACTCAACATCAACAATACTCAACGTCAACAACACTCAACATCAACAACGACTAGAGCAAGAACAAGAAATAGGATAAGTAAATGGTGTCAACGACAACAGTCTCATCAAAAAATAAAAGAAAACTAGAAATAAGTAAACTACAGAAAGAATAATAGAAGCAATAATTAATAACTGAAACAATAATGAGAGAAATATCAACAAGTACAACAACAACATAATATGCCGCAGCAACAACATCAACAAGGATCAGAGAACTCTGTCAGAATGGAAACGTTCAACAGGTGAAAACAAAGAACAACGAAGACAAAAAAATAAATGTAACAAAAGTAAGAACTGCAACACCAATGAGAGAAATGAGGATAACGGAATACATTTTTTTTTAAATGAATTTGTTTGATTAATTATGGAACTTATCTTCAATCTTCCCTCGGTACATGAGGAGTAATGTATTATTAAACATGGAAAGCATTTATTGAAGTTTCTGGAAAAAAAACAACAAATAACCGTTTGTGTGATGTCTGCTTCCAGGAAGAAAAAATATAACAGTAAAACATAAATCATAAGCTTTCTTTGTCGGTCGACTTCAGTTCATTTGCATGGTAAAGAAGACTCCCACCAGACATATGTTGTTGCAGTGCGCCCTCAACTTGGTACCACAATCCCGAAACTCAGTACACACTGCTAGAATTTGAACATTCGTACACACAAAAAACAAAATTATTTTTCTCTTCTGTTACTCTCATTCTCACTTTTCTGATGATGATGATGATGATGATGATGATGATGATGATGATGATGATGATGATGATGATGATGATGATGATGATGATGATGATGATGATGATGATGATGATGATATGCAACATATTCAATCGCTTCTTGGTGAAGAAATTCACTGAAGACTTCCTCGGTCGATACGTAATGTCACCATAAAAATTGGTGAACATGAAAATTGACAAAAAAATTATAATTTACTATGGAAATAAATAAACGCAAACTGTCAAAGAATTGATGAAAAGATTTTATTACTTTAAGCATATCAAGCAGTATTTGTATAATAATATATTCAGAGATCAGTAGCATTAGTGGCATCAGCGTTCATTGTGTCCCAATTAAACCAGGGGTTCCCAAAAGGCGACACGCGGGCCAATGTCGCCTCGCGAAAGATTTTCAAAAATCCAGCCCCCCCCCCACAAAAAAGAAAAGGAAAGAAAAACCGGTCCACAATTTGTAATCGATTTAATCAGGTATGCGCGCCCTGGGTGTCATGGGGCTTCAGTCACCTACCGACCGACACTGGCCATTGTTCAATATATAAATAAAGCGAGAGTTGTCTCTTTCTACACCCTTTGCTTCAGTCAATGTTTTAATATGTCCCTCGTAGACAATTATACTTTAGCACTCCTGCTATGCACTGTTGCCGAACGCATTTGGTACTATGGAAAGTTTTCAGCCATAGCGGTTATTTTCAATTGTGATTACATAAGGAAAAAGTATCAACATATTTTATTGCGATACATAAGTTTTTGTTTAACAAATAGAGGGCGCGGCCTTTATGACTACTGGCGTAGAAGATATAGACAAAAATTCAAAGAATGTTGTCTCTGAGCAATCCGAAAGATTTTAATTTCTAGATTTGTCGTTAATTTGTTTCACCGTTTGGATACGTCAATCGTCACCCTTCCCATCTCCCTACCACGTCCCCTTACCATCCTCCCCCATCTCCCCCTACCCCGTCCCCTACCCAACCTTAGGACGTAAGGGAGTGACGTCAGTATTATATGTAACGTACACAATACTTAATTGGCTCATTACGCTCGACATCTTAGTATTCCTATTGTCGTGTTTATATTGTGTCGCTACTTTCTGTGGGTCTCCTAAAAAATAAATGAGAAAAACTAAAGAAAAAGGGACAAAAATAGATTTTATTTCTGGCAAATGACTCCATGAGACCGACCGTTATGTTAAAATGGAATTTGTTTTAAACAATAGATGATGCATGAATAATGATAATATCGAAATAATTACCGCTGTTATATTTAAGAAATCGGTTCGTGTGGTTTAAGCACGGAGCATGATTGTTCGTGATTTGTGTGATATGTGTTCGTTTTCTTCGTTAAAACAAAATAATTTAGTTAATTTATCAATTCAATGACAAAATGATTATGAATACCCAAAAATAGAAAATGAACAATGTATTTTTATCAAATGAGAAACAAAAAAACAGGGATAAGAAAACTAGAATTGTAATTGCTATGATGTGAACTAAGAAATGAAAAGTAAGAAGAAATTATTTATAAAATTCTAATGTCATCTATAAGAACCCAAAGCGTCTAAAATTGGTCACTGCACCCTTTATTTCAGGATATTACGTCAGGAGAACTTGATATTACGCCAAAGAATGTTGACCTTGTGAATATGGTGGTTACTCTCTATGGATGAGAGGAAATTACTTTTTAGTATATTTTAAATCCAAGAACAATTAGGATAAATTCACAGAATAAGTTTTATAACGGAAAAGACACAGAAGTGAAAACTAAAGAAGAAGAAAAAATAGAAGAAAGAAAGAGCTTTAGAGAGATGGACGAGAGGAGGTGGGGGAGGGGGGGGGCAGGGTCACCTCTTCCCCTATCATAATTTTCGTGTCAAGAAAGTTTGAGTACATTTATCATAATTTTCGTGTCAAGAAAGTTTGAGTACATTTATCAGCAGCTCCTGTTTTAATACTTTGTGACTTCTTCAAACGTAATGATCAGCTGTTTTAGACGTTGCGACAAACTTTTCACAAGTCACTGTATAACCAACAAGACTAAAACGTCAGAAAGTTATTTTTTCTTATAACATCGGTTCTCTTCCCCTGTCGTTTTTCCTTTATTCTCTGCATCGTTACTGATGTTTGTACTACCTTTCGCTTATTAGATTATTATTATTAGATTTTGCTAATTAGTACTGAATATCAATCGAAAAATATCCAACCTGATTTCTAAATACACAAAATATAACCCGTTTCTCTGTATATTGGAATATGTTGATTGGGGTGGAATCTGTTTAGTATGTCATATTTGTAACGAAACAAAACCACGAATATTCAAGCAGTATAATGTGTAGTTAATTCTTAAGCTCTTTTTCTTCTTTAAATCCGTATTTGTACCCCTTATACTTTGGCATGGTTGTATGTATACTGCCACTCGGTTTTATATAGTATTTGTACTCGCACGCGAAATAAAGGTACAATCTGGAAATATTGTATATAGATACTAGTGCAAAATTAAGTACACACGTACTCGTGCTTAGAAACTTGTACTCAATGAATTTTTCGAATTTTATACAGTTACTCTCATCCATGTTGTTAGTACTCATATTACAAATCTGATTTACCTGGCGATAATTTTTTTTTTTTTTTTAAACTCAATGATTTTTTTGGGCTGAAAAAATGTTCATGAATTATTAGATTTATTTTGAGAATTCCGTCAGAAACGACGGAAAAAAGGTATAAAGCTACATTCTGCTTTTTTCTCAATTTTCTCGTTTTAAGGTTTGATTGTGACTCAGGAATCCACATGAGTATCTCTCACAGATGTTTTGGTATAATTCAATTTATCTTTTCGGCCTTCTGTTTTTTCTTCTTTTTTGTTTGTTTGAGTCTCTCTCTCATGGAGAAGTGGAATTTAAATAAGACATGACTACTATATTTCACAAGATGACTCCTGGAATAATTTAATTTCCTATTTTTTTTTCGTATATTGAGGAAATCGTGAACTCAGAAAGAACTCGTGAGTAATTTAACGCATCGTCTGCGTGAATCACGAACGATAACAATTTACCTGAGTCACTGGTACCTCAAATCCTTCGGCTCGGCGTTTTTGTGGAGAAAGATAAAAATATATTTGTAATTATACATTTCAGATCTAGACAACTTGTGAAGGATTGGTTGGAGGAGGGTGGGGCGGGGGGGGGGGGTCGGGCTTTGATTAGCAAAGACTTACCATAGTTCTCGTTTTTCGGTACATACCGTATATCATAAATTGAAAAGAAAAATACAAAAACATATCGACATTCAAATGAAAAGATAAAAATAATCAATCAAATATTAAGTCTCATGAATATTCAGTGATTTTCGTGACGTCACTGATTATGACTTGTACGTATTCCGAATTTCGTGCTTGCGCTTCAATAAAACGTTGGATTGCTATCAGTGGCAAAAATGAGCTTTGGACGCCAGGTCTGGCAAAATAAGAAAATTAGGTCACCGGGCATCCATTTGAAGTCTTTATTGTTCCTAATGCATACAATTATCTTCATCCCCTATTTTCATGGGTTCCCAGGGCCTCCAGAGTATGCCCCCCCCCCCCGCTCTCGTCAGACCTGTCGACAAACAATAGTTCTTGTACAATGCATAATGTTTCTTGTACAAACCCCACATTGTTTGGGTGATTTTCCACTCGAACACATAACAATGTGTGGCGCCCTCGTTTATTCGCCTAAGCATTGCCTATACCTGAGTATACCAGTCAAGCCAGTTGAGTATATATATCTACTTAATAACAAATTCCCCTGCTTTAACATGTAAAGCTTTAATTGGCCGTCTGATTTTTTATCTGCTGACTTATCTCTTTTTGAGGCCCTAATTGCGAGTTCTAGTAAAGCTACGAAGCTGCAATAAAAACAACAGAGTAAACAACAACAAAAACAACAACATAAACAGCAATAAAAACAGCAATAAAAACACCATCAGAAACAACAATATAAACAACAACATAAACAACAAAACATAAACAACATAAACAACAACAAAAACAACAGCAACTTAAACAACAACGAAAACAACAACATAAACAACAATAAAAACAACAACGAAAACAATAAAGACACCACCCTAAACAAACAAAAAACAACAACATATACAACCACATAAAACGAAAACAACAACATAAACAACAATATAAACAACACAAAAAACACAACATAAACAACAACATATACAACAACATATACAACAACATAAACACAATATCAACAACAACATATACAACAACATAAAAAACAACATAAAAAACAACATAAACAACAAAATAAACAACATCATACACAACAACATAAACAATAACATAAACAAGAACAACAACATAACAAAAACAACAAATAAAATAAAAGAGAAGTCACACGAGTCACACAAAAGTCTTGAAAAGGCTTTAAAAATTTCGTTGAACAGCGGGAAAGTCTTCTTTCTCTTCCTACCAAACTCTGACTCCCGTTCTTAACATTTTCTCCACCACGCCCCGCCCACCCCCAACCCACCGTCAAAGACCCCGGCATGTAATATCTGGTAGTCTATTCCATAAACATAATTAGAAAGTTAGATCTCCTTTTGTTTTTCTTACAAGGCAAAATATTTCCTCAGCCGACTGCGACGCGCACTTGATCGCGGGACGTTTTTGGGGATTAATCTAACTTATACTCCCCTAGCATATATGTGTTCCACAGATCGGTCACATTCATTCAACCCTGCCATAATTCCCCCTTTTTGGACCGCTCGGCGGTTTACCGAGGTGTGAAAGCGCTGTGTAAGCCACAAGAGGGTGAACCAATATCTCTATTCATAAGTAAAAAAAGTGCAGTTGGATAGATTTTTGTTTCGTTGAAATCCAGTTCATATCGCAGACCAAAATTGACTCATATTCGTGTGGTTCAGCCTAGTACTGCCTAACGACGTATTTAAACAAAAAAAAAACACCAAATAGCTTATAGACCTTGAGGCCTATTGTAATCCACATTACAGCTGGAAACAATGTGCTTGTGCAGTGTTGCACACATGTTATACCCTGTGTTAAAGTTTGCACCATCATTTACCTGTGATACAAGGAGACCCGATAGAAGCAAAATCGTCTGATACAATATATACAGACCAATTAAAACTGCTACCTTCGCCGTCCGTTAACAAACAGGTAAGTGACCGCTTTACCGGTTTGCGCTTGTAATTATTAATCTGATTGCAATGCGCCTTCATTAGTTTAAAAAAAAAATATTTTGACCTGTCTACTTACTATACGTTCATTTCATGTGTAGTTACATTGTTGTATATAGCAGCAGCAATGTCTGTATAATTGAAAATGTTAATTGAATAACTCGAGATATTATACATTTATTATGTGTAACAATCGTATAGTGTCTATATTTACCAGCGATATTATTGAGCATGTGATGTAGGGACAGCACGATACATGATATCATTCTGGTTAAATACAGTAATGTATTAACACAAATAGAGTAAGAGAGAAAGAAAGCGAGAGAGAAGGTTGTGTGTGTGGGGAGGGGAGGGGGTGGGGGCGTGGGAGGATGGACAGACAGACAAACAGAACGACCGCTAGACATAGCAACGCTCGATGGCTTGAAATAGTTTTTTTAGAACCTGCAGACAGAATTGAAAATAGATCTTACTTTGTTCATCGTTTGTATTCCCTTCGGGGGAGGGGGTACATACTATGGAGGTGGGTGGGGGGTGGGGTGGCCGGAGGAATATATTGGAATATACGTTGTTGTAAAAATGGGTCAGCCCCCTATTTCCATCCAGTTGCCTGGTATCTTAGGCAGCAGTTGGAATTTGTCGAACCTTTCGTAAAATCTTTAATAGCACACAAGAAACACCACGCGCGCTTACCTTCAACTCTCCTCCAATCCATCTCGCTCGTCACAGCTCAGTAATAGAGTGAAATGGTATCGTGCGCCATTTGTATGGCCTGATTACGCAATAGGTCGTTGTCCACTTTGACCTTTAAATAGCTGACGAGAGTGACACATTAACCGTAACAAAGGATTACCATAAAATAAAGTTTTTGATCAAGAGTTTGTTGTTGCCATATATGCATCTCCGATTAGAATTGAAATAAATTGTAAGCCCCACCCCTACCCCACCCCCTCCCCAAATCATGCTAAATATGAGTCCATTAGCCTTACTAAAGTTAACATTCATTTCATAATATAAGGTCACAAATTTTTGAAATTTTCCAATTTTCTTTTTGTACATGTGATCAATGCAAATAAAAGAAAATTGTGTGGTATAATTATTGTTAAGAGTAACATGATATTACAGTACTGTAATTACATGACGTTACATTACTAACATTACTGAATTGCTCATTAGTCTCCATTCCTCTAGTGAAGACATATTATAGGAATTAATTTGAATAATTACAGTATTATTTTATGACTCCATTGCCTTCTCGGTTAGTTTGGTCAAATGCTCGACTTAACGCAAAAAAAAAGCTGTCTTGCAGACCATAATTGGAGGCGCGTATCCAGGGGCGGTGGGGTTAGGGGGTGTACATCACCCCTTTTCACCCAGCCCCCAAAGTTGTCAGAACGACTTGTCGTGACATGTTGGCCTGTTAGTAGACCCAATTTATAGCAAATAATAATATCGAATAATCACCAGAGATATTTCATCAAAATTACCTACCCAAGCTTACTTCGCCCCCCTAAAACGGGGTGCCCCGCAGGTTTGAGAGAAGGGGTCTGGAAGGGTAGGAATCAAACCAATGTTGAGTTGTATAGAAGCCCCTGGTTTCCCTCCTCGGTGTCGGGGCTCGAAAAAATGTAATTTTCCCCCCACTCGCTCGAGGAAGTCCATTCCAAAACAAATGTCATCACTCATTTTGTTCAAGGGTATAGGCCTTAACACGCTGATGGCTTGTAAATGTACCCGAACCACCGACCCCACCCCCTCCGACCCCAACATCATACTTGAATACAAGAATCATGAAGAAACCGTTGTCTATTGCATGAGACGTGTAGTAAGAATTCATACTAGTTCAAAGAGAGAGAGTCTAAGGCAAGGTAAACGTAATTTGATTTTAAGATATAATTTTATTTCTTTAATTAGTGACAAGCGTCCTTTAGATGATCAACGCCCNNNCGCCCCCCCCCCCCTTCAAAAAAAAAAGGAAAAATGTTAACAAGGCAAAACAGCTCTTACGAAGGACGTCAATGCGTGTTTCTATTCTATAGTTTAGCACTACCAAATTACTTTGCGCATAATTTGCGCCACTTATTTTTCCTTTTTTAGATAAATGGTTTTCTCCTCGCGGTAATTGCATAAGTGACAGCTTGCGAAAGGATCGGGAAAATCCCTAATCATCGCCCCTTGTTTCCTTTTCTCTTTGTAAAAATTGTCCAATTCTTTTATTTTTCTTTCACTGTACCGTAATGGCTGATTAAGCGATTACACAAAACTAAAAGGTGGAATATCTAATTCCACTATTTAATTCTTTATAGTTTAGAGATGAGCTCCAAGGCTGACATTTCTGCTCAACAATTTTCTGCCATTTTCCATTTTTAGTTTGTGTAGGCTTTCTACAGCTCTTATAGTTTACAAAGGAAAAGTCTTTAGCAGTTGCGTGGTTCAAATAAAGGTTGCTGTGAAAAATGTGTAATTAAGTAGTCCCCTGTGTGCATGGTGTGATCTTTATTGTGTCGTGGGGAGGTGAGAAGGATGGGAAGGGAAGGGTGGGGTGGGGGGGGGGGGGTAAAACCAAAGCGGTCTCGGATTGATACAATATAACAAAGCATGTCGCACCGCTTACTTCATTGCGAGAGTCAAGATTTTATAAATGGTTTCTCTCGCAGTACGAATACAACGGTATCAAAACGAGTACAATCAAAAGGCCGCCCCCTAGATTACCGTTAGTACGGGTACAAATCTATTAGCGGGAGTATATATCATCTTGCTCGTGAGTACCACTACGAGTACAAAAATCCATGCGGGCGTCTATGAGTAGCGACAAGTTTTTCAATAGAATACAAGTATGATATACGGACACCATTACAACTCTTATATCTGCAGCATATATATTAGCGTAGTCAGTGTACACCTCTGCATATACACTGGCCCGTTGTTCATGGGCTCTGACAACCCTCTATTACTACCTTTACTTTTTCCCCTTCTCTTTGTTATTGGAGAATAATTCATAATAATTATACATGCATATAATTATCGTTAATGCTTATTTTTAGCAACGACTTTGTAACATCGTTATCTGTTACCATGTAATAATGTGAAATATGTATCTATCTTCGACTCTTAATAGAAAAATGTAAAGTCGTATCATTCGGCTTTGTCATTAAAAAGTTTCTCAACAATTTTCGTACATAGGACTTACAGGACTTGTACCGAGCATTCATGCAAACTATTTATTTATAAATCATTTTGTTAACTCCAATTTTGTTAAATTAAACTAAATAATATTTTAATAGTATTATATTTGTGGACCCTAGCTAACGCCACGATACGTACGGCTTTTGTTGAGAGAAATTTTTAGTTTACCATTTTGTAGTTTAGCGTTGTATAGAAAGATTGTTCTCGCATTTCATCACTTTTGATTCAAGAATCTGGCGATACGTCTAAAAATAAAATCAATCCCAGTCACGTGACTATATATTTAGTCACAAACTCTTGTTAAGACGATGCTAAAAATAAACCATCGTCTTGTTTATTGGAAGTATGCCAACATCTACAAATCTCGCACGGTTAATATATTGAGTCATTGAGGTTGTTGGCGTATGTACCCCAAAACCGGAGTAAAATGAGTACTTTGGTCGCTGAATAATGATATGCTACATGCCATATATA
>JAIPMN010005906.1:0-18418 GCA_020650975.1 Apostichopus californicus
CCCCCCCCCCCCCCCGGCCTTGAGCAAAGCCTTCTTCCATCGTTAACAAATCTCTGGATAAACCGCAGTGTCACAGAGCGCTCTGATAACGTGGGATACGGTTAGAAAGACTTCCGTCAGTTTGACTGTTTAGGTAAATCCTACTGCAGGGTATCAGTGAACTCCATATGTTTCTGGATGTTAAGACATTTGTCAAACCTATCAGGAAATTGGTGTGAGGCCATTCAACTCGCACAAAAAATTATAGGAAGATGCTGCTTCTGCATTCGTAATGAGAAATATCTATGACGGAATCTTTCTTTCTATCAAGGTTGGTATGTCTATCAATGTTGGTATCAGACGATGTGTGGATGTACGTTTATATTTTCAAGATGGTGTCATTTTGTGACTTCCTGAAGGAAATGACGGCAAGAAATGCAGATGAGTACAGAAGAATGAGTATCACGTCACGATATTAAATGAATATCTGATGAAAATCTTTGTGATGTTCTACCTCATTCATCACTAAGAAACCTATCTGCTGCTGTTTCCAGACCCTCTAACCCTCTAACCCCCCAGCCCCCCCCCCCCCACCATATCCATCTTCAATTTTCAAGCCAAGAAAAGATGACACTAATTTATTCACTATGTACAACACTCACTATTCCCTCTTCAGTGCAAAAACTGTCCCCAATATAAACTCAGCTGATACCCTCTTCCCCCTCCCAGAAGCTAGATATACCAGCCCTCTTCAGTTAAACCTCATTATGCATTCAATCTCTACAGTCTTAATAATATTTTTTTTTTATACTTGTGTCGTAGAAAGTAATCACACAACCATGACAATGAACATCTTTATTTTCAGGCAAATTCCATACATGGGAGGTATCACAAATTTAGTGATATTCCTTCACACACAAGGCAGAAGACTTGATCAAGTCTAAATATGACATCATTGAGCCTCATCGTGTGCTTCAATTTTTTTGTTTTTTCATGTTTTCTTTATATATGTTACAATATTTATTGTCTATAATGAAGGAGGGTTCTCCAACTGCTGAATCACGGCCTAAAGATGGCACCGGTTTCAGTGTTAACACTTATAAAAAATCTGCCTAAACATGAAACACAACGAGAAAGTAAAAAGGTCTGAGATGACACTACATGATTGACATAAAAGATTTACAAAACGACAGCCGCCGCCCATGTACTACATGTAAACTAGGATATTTCCCCAAAGGGAAGGACAATCTTTCTGCTTGGCTGTTACGGGGAGAAGGTCAAAATGAAAACCTTGTTCAAATAAATAACCTCAGGATGGGACTTGGGTTCGTGTCTCCTTTTCCAAAACTCGACCAGACTTACCTCGCTAATGTCTTGTTGAGTTAGAACCTTCTTCTCGACCACAACAGAGTTGAAATATGTCAGGGGAATCTGTCAACAAAATTGAAAAAGCAGTCACTTGATATTTTAAAGAAACACCGATACCTCATCCTGCAGGCAAAGTTAATGTAATTTATTCTTCGTTTGGGTCCGACCGTATACATTCTCCTCTCTCCTCTCTTCTCTTAACGAAACAAAATGAATTATTAACGAGCATTATTATTTCATACTGATGAGGTTAATCAATCACTACCTCTACATCAGGTGTAACATATAAAGGATCACCATCTGATGGCTTTGAACCGGGCAGATACTGATCGCTATTATTCAGCTAGTATCATGTTCATTTTCTAATCCCATCTAGTAAACTAGGCCGCTAAGGTATCCATTTCAGACGATGAATGAAACAGTAGCAAGACAGCACACGAAATGAGAAATCCCTCCGTACAGTAGCACACCTAGGAATTCATTTCCAGGGTGTTTTGCATTCATTTGGCATCCCTAAAACCTTTTTTAAATTTAAGAAAAAGAGGAAAAAACTTGTCTGGTTTAATTTTGCTTCAGGCAGATTCTTCTAGGAACTGTCCAAATATTCAAAGATGAAATAGGGGAGCGTTTAAAGTTGATGTCTTGGGTCAATGACTGGTACTTGAGTGTGTTCCAATACCATAGCATTGTCCTTTATTAATGATCTGATAGACTGTTATTTTTTTTCCCCCTGTACAAGCTTTGCTCGCATTTGAGGACACAAGGGGGATCTGATACTACCAAGTTGAACAAGATTGTAACATGAACACTGAGTGGGGGATGGGGGCGGGGGAGGGCGTAACCTGCCCTCATCCATTCTGAATAAGCACAGACTGGTAAGAATCTAAGGCCTTGTTCACACTTAAGAACGCACCCATTCTGCAAGGCCACAAGGGCGATTAATTCCCTTAGTGAAAACGCTTGCGTACTTCTACTTCAAGTGTGTGTACAGTCTTAAGAATAATTCTCCTTTCAGGGTTTTCTTCAACCCCCTCCTACGGTCTTAATAAATGTAACGTCAACGGTGGCGAACTTAATGGTGACCGGAGATTTCTGGTAAGTTTATATAATATCTGCTCTGTCCAGTTGCAATTGGGAGGGTATTTCTGAATGTGCAGTACGTACGTGTGTGTGTTTGTACACATATCAGAATGCTGCCTTTCTTAAAGGAAACACTACCAAACGACGCTATACCTGAACCCAGTTAATTTCTTTGAACAGATTCGACCAACAATGCTGAAAAGCCGCCTTTAAGGTTGTGAGACGAAAACAACTGACAGAAGTGGCCAAAATTGGTAAGTTTATGTTCATTTCAGAATGGATGATTTTGGGTTCGGTTGCTACGTCAGTTAGTAAAAGGCTAAAATGAAGTTACAATAGCCTGCGCATATACCTTACTAGGTCTTTAAACCTAACATTAAATGCCTTAGATGTTGGATTAGCCTCAAATATCACATCAGCAGTAAAACACTGATTAGCAAGATCGTTTGCTCATCCATTTGAAGGGTTTAGAAGAAATTTGAATCTGGGTTAATGTGTAGTGGTAATGGTACGGAGTGGTTCGAGTACAGTATACTGTTTATGTGCGATGATTGAACATTGCAGTGCAGTGGTGTATGGAGTAGTACGTACTAGTACAACACATAAGACAATGGCAAAGCACAGGAAAAATGTAAACAGCTGATATGACGTTCTCACGCCTGCGCAGTACAGTATATTAATCTCGCAAGCAGACTTAATACAAAATTCACTCCTTCTTAAATGTGAACGAGTCTTGTTCTTAACTAGATGATCCTCCTCGCGGACTTAATATCAATAATCGCCCTTGTGTTCTTAAATGTGAACAAGGCCTACACCTACATGTGCTGTAACAACAAAACTAGCTAATTGATTTGTAAACAATCATCATGCGTATATTGTTCTTTCGTCGAACGGTGAACGGTCGAACGGCCGCCCATTCTTAACTGTTGACAGGTCTGGGGTCAACTTAAATATAACCTCCTCAAGCAAAAATGAGATCGTGATTCTCCCCTGGATTCTCAAATGTAAACATGGCCAAAACTGTTTATTATTAATAAACTTAGAGACTTACAAACGGTGCGACATGGCTAAAAGCTTCCTCCCCGACTCGCTTGTTTGATCTAAGAGTTGTGAGAGCAGAAGTTCCAGAGGAAGACCGAAGAAATAATGAAGTACATAGCTCAGAGCACAGGTTGATCTTAACAACATGATCATTAAACAACCCAAAGGACTACAGCTTCCACTCCACAGATCTTAACATTAATTACTCTATAATTTGATTAGATAGAAATCTTATAAAGTATAATGATAAACTTCAAAGAACGTCTAAATAAAATGCTGTATAGATATATATATGTTCTGTTCTGGATTTTTCAACTCAAAAAGATTTCAATTATATATTTATTTGCCTTTGTCGTTTACCCTCCATTTCATTAACAAAGTCTGTTCAAAGTATCTCTTTTGAGATCCGGCTTTAGGAATCACAAATGATTTCGAGTTGGTTAGCATCATGTTTGATCTCTAGAGTAAGGCAAATATGCCACCAAAACAGAACTAGTATTGTTCAATACAGGTGACAGACGCCTTCAGTGGAATTGCGACCTTCCTTGCCGGTTTCGGGCCTCTGGATGTGCAGTTGGCATGCATGGCCTAGTGGTTAGAATGTCCACATGTAGGGCGGGTTCGAATCCCAGTGGAGGCTGGAAGTTTTTTCACTGTTCTGGATTTTTCAACTCACAACAATTTCAATTTTCTATATTTCTATATGTGCGCATACTTAATTTCATTTGTAGGAGTTTATTGCATTTGTATACACAGGCACTGTCATTCCTTAGTACACTTAACATTCGCTAAGCACCACCTTCTTCAGTCTGTTAACGCCGCCCTTGTACCTGCTGGACTCTAGCGGACATTAAGAGGGGAGAAGAGAAAGCCGCTAGCCGATAAAATCGCGCATTGAGGAATATAAATGTCGCCATCAACATCTAGAGCATACTATAGAGCATGTACGATGATAGAGACACTCATACATCACCAGCGACCATTTGTTGGAGAGTATGGAAGTATTCAAATTTAACAAGAGAAATTACTAAGAGGTGCGTGACATGTATCACAAAGTTCATACTTTTTAATCGACATTATTTCATATCGATATGAGATGAATTAAACGTCCACGGGTCACAGGCAGTCTTCCATCTATGATACTAACACGAACAGGTTATTACATTTCTGGTTTGTCAACAAACCAGAAGAATCCAACGCATTTGCCGACAAATGCAATTTCTAGTTATTATATATATATGTATATATATTTATATGGAAAACGAGAAAATTATGAACTAAACTAGATCAATTTCACACGAAAGAGCCCTTTGAAATGAAAAGCACAGAAACGAAACCAATCGTGAACGTATTATTTAACACTAAATGAAAGCGAAATTCAACTTTTTGCCAAAATTTTCATTTCATTGGAAATATTCTACTGTCAGCCTCTTCACTTGTAGATATAATCTGTGCAATAAACTCCACAGGATGGAAGTTCCAGATGAATATGTTTTGATGTAAACACAGAATAAATTTGATGCTGTTGAATATTGTTGTGTAGAAATTTTGAGATCATCACTGAAGTTTATTTATCATTATGGTATTAAAAATGATATTAATGTTCTGACTGTACAAACTACTTTAATATCACATGTTTGCCTAAATAGTGAAGCCCTGAAGAAGAAAAAAAAACCAACACATTTCAATTACTAAGAAATGCATGCATGTCCTTAAAATACATCCTTCACAAACAATACATATGTGGATAATGGATAAATGGATAACAATACATACAAGTTGCATATCTGTGTAGCATTTTTCCACAACTTTTTCAAGTAGCATTTTGCTGCCCAATATCAGTTAGATTGTGCCCAAACAAAGCCAAATAATTGCAATCATTGTCAATGGTAATTCCCCCACACCCCCACCCCTCCCCCTACCAATGAGGCATTCTTAATGGGTTTATTGTGCTAATCCCTAACGTTAAAAACGCTACAGAATATTCAACGTCTGCAACTGTGTTGATGAGCTCTTGCATAATTTTTATACAGCTATAGATGATTCAGTTCGTAAATCACAATCTCTTTATAAAGTATATACTTAATAATAGAATACATTCATGATTATCTATACAATTATTCCTTTCCAGCAGATTAAAACCTAGATGCACAACGAGAGCTAGATGAATGAAAATGATGTGAAACATGCTAAAGTCATCTTTCGCTGAGATGATTGCTTTTAATTATTCAAGTTTGATACAAGCAGATCTGGTCCACATACGTAATGAAATCTCTGCTTTAAAAGAGGAAAGTATTTCTTCGCTGTTGAAACGCTTGTGCTGTAATGCCAAGTCCGTTTCAAGTGATAGACAGGCAAAAGATATCTGGTTATCAGATAGCTATAGCAGTGACGGAAGGCCCCCCGAGGTCTCATCCTAATCACACTGGAATCTTCTGATCCAGCTTATTTTTTTTTGGGGGGGGGTGGTCATAGTGTTTTTAATTGTTCTATGTTAATTATAATACACATGCTGCCTCCACATAAAGAAGGAAGAAATTGGGGGAAATTGGGGGGAAAAAGGTATAAATTTGCATGTTATAACCAAAGGCAACTGATGATAAACAATGACAAACTATGGACACCTATAAACAACATTGTCCAAATCAATCTTATAGGCATTAAAAATCATGAAAATAGCAGCACTCCAATCAAAATCCATCAAGGGATGACCACTTTACAAGTCTTTTATTAATTCTAGTTTTATTTATTTATTAATTTATGAATAAACATTAGAGCATATTCTGCACATTGATGATGTATAGGGAGTGACTGCCTTATTTTCTGTTATGTTATCCTTTGTTTCAAGAACACTGAACACAGGTTTCGTGGCCTAGGATTATTTTCTGAAATATTCTGTATTCTTTGAAGAGAGGAACATCAAATTATGCAAATGAAATATTTGAGCATGTAATTAGTGGTTAATTTATTAAGGTCTAAAATCAGAAATATCGATGAGTGCAACATTGTAAGTCATAGTTTGGACAAATTTAATGAGTTTCCCAGATTTATCAAAACTTCAAGTGTGTATATCTTGAAATCACCTGGAGATTTTACCAAAAATTTCAACAGATTTTGAATTAGATTATCATGCAAAACACAACAAATGTACTGAATATGAAGCAATTTGGCTAGGTGTCCATAGTATTTTAAGCAGAATCTGAATTCAGTCAATCTTTGTATATAATTCATCTTTAAAAAAAATATAAATAAAATTCAAAACATTATTTTAATCTACATTGGGTATTAATCTTGATGGTATTTAAATTACACTACATTTAAAGGCAACCTTTAGCTAGGCATTTATTAAATTTCAATTTTCCATGTAACTATATCTTGTTATTATCTGAAACCTTTCAGTCATGTAAGGAAGATAATGGTATCATTTACAGTACTGGTGCAAATTACTGTTCGGTATCACATATCTCCGATCTAAGAAAACTTATAATCCTTTACATAAATTGAGAGGGTTATACCGTCAACACAACATGCTGATGTAAAGGCCACTGATGATTTCAACAAAAAATGCAGTCTAAATTACAGCTGAATAAAAACATTAGTTTTCAGAATTTACAGTTTAAAAAAAATATAAATAAAATTCAAAACATTATTTTAATCTACATTGGGTATTAATCTTGATGGTATTTAAATTACACTACATTTAAAGGCAACCTTTAGCTAGGCATTCATTAAATTTCAATTTTCCATGTAACTATATCTTGTTATTATCTGAAACCTTTCAGTCATGTAAGGAAGATAATGGTATCATTTACAGTACTGGTGCAAATTACTGTTCGGTATCACATATCTCCGATCTAAGAAAACTTATAATCCTTTACATAAATTGAGAGGGTTATACCGTCAACACAACATGCTGATGTAAAGGCCACTGATGATTTCAACAAAAAATGCAGTCTAAATTACAGCTGAATAAAAACATTAGTTTTCAGAATTTACAGTTGAAAAAAAATATAAATAAAATTCAAAACATTATTTTAATCTACATTGGGTATTAATCTTGATGGTATTTAAATTACACTACATTTAGGCAACCTTTAGCTAGGCATTTATTAAATTTCAATTTTCCATGTAACTATATCTTGTTATTATCTGAAACCTTTCAGTCATGTAAGGAAGATAATGGTATCATTTACAGTACTGGTGCAATTACTGTTCGGTATCACATATCTCCGATCTAAGAAAACTTATAATCCTATACATAAATTGAGAGGGTTATACCGTCAACACTACATGCTGATGTAAAGGCCACTGATGATTTCAAAGAAAAAATGCAGTCTAAATTACAGCTGAATAAAAACATTAGTTTTCAGAATTTACAGTTGAAAATCTGTGGCATAAATACACAAGCCACAGGTGGCAGTTTTTCTGCAATTCTGAACATATTATTATTATTATTCTTATTATAATTATTATAATCTTCTATATTTTAGCAATACGACACATTAAGAATAAAATTATGTCCTTAAGTGTCGTATCCTTCAAAACTGCAGGGATGCAGTCAAGTTTATCAAATGAGTAACATACCTAGGAATTGAAGGACATTATTTTCAAGGTTACAAATTTCTTTATTGGTTTCTTTAAATAATTACAAGAATCGTTCTCCCTTGTCTCAGTCGTAATTTACAACATGTTGCAGTATAACAGTCATGTTGTATTTTAACAGTCTTGTTGTAGTTTAACAGTCATGTTGTATTTTAACAGTCATGTTGTAGTACAAGTCATCCTGTAGTATAACAGTCACCTTGTAGTATAACAGTCATGTTGTAGTATTACAGTCATTTTGAAGTATAACAGTCATGTTGTAGTTTAACAGTCATGTTGTAGTTTAACAGTCATGTTGTAGTAATTTAAAGTCATTTTGAAGTATAACAGTCATGTTGTAGTATAACAGTCATGTTGTAGTTTAAAGTCATGTTGTAGTTTAAAGTCATATTGTAGTTTAACAGTCATGTTGTATTTTAACAGTCATGTTGTAGTACAAGTCATGCTGTAGTATAACAGTCACCTTGTAGTATAACAGTCATGTTGTAGTGTTACAGTCATTTTGAAGTATAACAGTCATGTTGTAGTTTAACAGTCATGTTGTAGTTTAACAGTCATGTTGTAGTAATTTACAGTCATTTTGAAGTATAACAGTCATGTTGTAGTTTAACAGTCATGTTGTAGTTTAACAGTCATGTTGTAGTATAACACATATGCCACCTCTCATAGAACCTTCTCTCCCTTGTGATACCAGTAAACTCAGAGCAAACCTAACTTTTGACAACACATTGATGCAAACTGGCCATACACATGTTATATGATTCACACTTAAAACCGAGTGACTATGTCCAGGAATCGTTTTGAACACTGCTACATATGTCTTAACTCAGCTAGTGAATTTGCCTACACTTGTTCGCGTGGAAACCATTACACAAGATTCATCTGAAGTGTATGATATTGTCGCATCCATATTTTCTCGCAAACCATAGACAGAATTTGATAATCGAGCTCGACAAAATCTATCCCAACTGTTTTTGTTCGAGAGATAACTATTATATTACTTACACCCATGGCAATGCTATCAGGCAAAATTGTCATTTTTTTTTCTCTCTTTATCTTTCTGATAGAAGAGAAGAATCAATTTCAACAGTCTGAAGACATTTTACTTTGTGAATGTTGACAGCTGTGTGGGATTACATTTAGTTGATGAAGAAGAACCCAGTCAGTATAGACTTTATAAGTTTAAGTAATTACTTTTCTGTGTTGATACTACAGCACACACATAACACGTAGTATTTTCTCCTCCATTATTCCATACAGGGCAAGAACTTTGAAAGATTTGTTTTTGGTTGTCAAAAAACAAAAAACAAAAAAATGTAGAAAATAACAAAAAATGGCCAATATCTACACTTAAGGAGAGATGTGTAGGTTTGGCAAAAACAACAACAGTTTTGGACGGCAAAACTCACCTTCGAGTGGATCATAGCCCTACCACTATTTTAGTTTTATTTCAGTCTCTCCAAAGTGATGGAGGGTGATTATACCAATTTAATAATTTTACCTATTTGGAGAGGGGGAGGGGGGTAGGAGGGGGGTATTTAGTCATGTCAATGCAATCTGAATTTTATGCAGACAGCTTGTTTGTCCAAACAGAAATTTGGTCGTCTCTGACGGCCATTAATAATTTGCCCTGCTGCACATAATAAATATTAATACATATCTGCCATGAATCTGAAGTTTATAAAGATTGATAACCTGAGAGTCAATCTTAGTCATCTACTGCAGCGAGCAGATGTCGAGTAATCACATACGTTTATGATAGAAAATAAACATTATTACCAAGAGAGGGATTATACATTATGACTCAAGTTATCTCTGTTTTATTTTCCAAAGCAGATGAAGACAAAAAGTAGGACTGTTGCTGAATATAGTAAGCAGATGGCGATGCACGAAAAAAATGTAGATCCCCCCACCCACCTTTTTAGGCACTGTGTCAAATGTAGGAGGTTGAGGGGGCTGCAGTATCCTGCAGCTAGGCTGTTCAGGATGTAGTCTTTTGTGCAGTGCAGTTTCACATAAAAGACACTGTTTGTCTATTCTTTGATATTGATTCAGCTTTGCTGCAGGAAAGGTTGCAGCTGCTGCAGCTGTTCTTCTCCATATGGAGCCTTTAATATTAGTTACTTAGTAAAAGATGGACTGTAAGACCTCAGACCGGTTAGCACTCAGATCGGTTAACTAGCTCCTCCATAAGAGGGATATGCATACACATAAGACACTTTATGTTCTCACATAACATAACATGTTTAAAACATATATTACAAATCTGTCATGGGAAAAAATGGTGTTTGATTTCCGGTCATTACAGTTCCAAATGTTACTATTCCGTTTGAATTAAGACTAGACTCTATATGCAATGTCTACCTCATCCTTTTGTCCTCGTAAATGTTTCACGTGGAAACCATTGAGTGTAGACAACCGCAGCACTCCCAAAGCACTCCCAAATGAATCTGTTATGGGGGAAATATATACCGTTTCAGTTAGAATCGGTAGTATTACATTTTTGGGGAGTTATTCCAGTCATGCCAAGGAATATTAAAAACTAATTTACAGTTTTAAAGTATTGCACATGTTTCTCTTCATTTCCTTTCAGATTTCAATGCTGTATTAACATTCCTTTCATGAATATGCAGAAACATTTTGATGGAACTTTAACCAAAAGTAAAAACTTAAAAATATCCAACGTTCCATATTTAAAAGCCTGGGAGCCCTACAGATAATTTCTGATATTAATGTCATACCCATCTCCTTGTATTTTCTGCATGTGTTCATGCATGCATATTAATGTCAAATGCTACGCTATAGTTAGTCAAGCTTTTTAAACACCAATATTTCTATTAATACAAGCCTCATTAACCACAGCAATACCACGTAACATTGCGTATAAATTCTACAGCTTTCGTGTAGGCAAAGCCAGCAGTCTCTATAGTTTTGAATAATTTTCTAGATCTTTTTTGCGCAGTGCAGATAATTTCTGATATTAATGTTGTACCCATCTCCTTTTATTTTCTGCATGTGTTCATGCATGCATATTTAATGTCAAATGCTGCTATATAGTTAGTCAAGCTTTATAAACACCAATATTTCTATTAATACAAGCCTCATTAAACCACGGCAAAAACCATGTGATATTGCGTATAAAATCTACAGCTTTTCATGTCGGCAAAGCCAGCAGTCTCTATAGTTTTGACAAATTTTCTAGATCTTTTTTGTGCAGTGCAGATAATTTCTGATATTAATGTCATACCCATCTCTTTGTATTTTTCTGCATGTGTTCATGCATGCAAATTAATGTCAAATGCTACTATATTGTTAGTCAAGCTTTATAAACACCAATATTTCTATTAATACAAGCCTCATTAACCACAGCAATACGACGTAACATTGCGTATAAAATCTACAGCTTTTACGTCGGCAAAGGGAGCGGTCTCTAAAGTTTTGAAAATTTACTAGATCTTTTTTTTTGTGCAGTGCAGTCTCTGAATAATTATTCCGAGGTATAAAGTCAGGGTAGGAACGCGTGGACAAGCTGCATGTAAGATCAATATTCATTTTGCATTCCGTCACTTCGCTGACTTCTGTCGGAAATCTATACAAACACTCTCTCTCTTGTTTTTCACCTCCGAATAAATGTACCCTTGCAACCTCTTGACAATTTCAAGCCTATACTTCCAGGGATCTTCTTTCAAGGGTAGTGAAAAATCTTCAAAACTGAAATTCAAGACAGCAAAGGGCTTTCGCTCGATGTAAAGGAATTTTCTTTTCTGAATTGAGAATCATTAATTACAGCTGTCTCATGGACTCAAATCCAGAGGGATTCAAAAGGTTTTTAGCTTAGAAGGAAGCTGCTTGACAGAAAGAAAAACATTTATCCACATGTGAGAAAATTTCTTTGTATTCACTGACCTTTTTTTTGTAATTTAGATGTATACTCTTGCTGCATGAGAGCGAACATGAAGGGAGAAACCGGCGGCAGAGTTTTGGACGAGGGGAGATGGGTTAATCCACCATTCATTTCTCTATGAAAAGGATCTCACTTTTCAAATTGATAAGAAAAGGTACAAATGCTGACATGGTCCAACTAGATGATTATTTCATTTCCAGTATTTTTTGTGCTTTGGTATAAATTAAGACGAGCCCTCTTTAAAGCTGCACTGCAGTTTATTCCAAGTAAATGTCTAGGAAAAGAACAAATTTGGGGGGAAGGTAGCCTCTCATATTGTGATTGTGGAGTTTCACATGTTCTTGTGTAATAAGAAAAGAATTTGAAGGGGTTTTAAATCAAGCTCAAAATAGGGAACATTCAAGCTTTGACACACAGGCAGTATGTGTGGCTACATGGTTAATTCATTCACAGGGCAGAGCAGTTTCAGTAGTGCTCATTGCTATAGCAATTAAAAATGCTAGATGAAAGAACTTTAAAGTTTTTTCATACTTACATTTAGGCAGATTTAATGTGTATTTCAGATTTGTACTTATATACTTCAATGGAATGGCTGCGTAGAGCTCAATGAACGTTTCAGCCTATTGGACAACCCAATTATTAATAAAATCGGTTATGATGATGAAAGTATTTACAGTCGGAGCTGTCTAAGATGAAGAATATTCTGCGGCAGACCCTAGATGTTACTTCCTTTGTTACTGGCAGACGCGATTACAGAAGTATTGTCTACGTGGATACATCCACTTCGTTAAGAAGTAACGATATGATCTAATTAGTTATAGTCAACATGCCAGCTCGCTCATGTAGAGTTTGTTTTCACTACATCCAATTCACCGTCTTATGAATTGGCTGCATGTGACGAATGTCTGGAGAACAGAATAGATTGGTGTTGACAGAAGCGGAAGAAAGGAGCCCCCCAAAAAATCAAGCAATCCTTAAGGGAAAGAAGAGATCTATACATACAGATAAAGATACAAGCATGTTGCCAGACCTTTTAGAGAGAACTGACTTCTATTAACATATAGCATTTACATACAGTATTATCTAATTAACATGTAGTATTATCACTGAGGACCTATAGATAGAAATGTTACAAGCTCAAATAGAGAAATAGTTGCATGAATAATGGTGCTCTCCAGCCTCACCTAAAATGAACAGAGGGCACCGCCATATCGGTCCTTTTCTAGTTCCACGAAACTTACCAAGGATTCAGTCAGATATGACTCTAGACCATTACGGTAACCATCGGCAACAGTTGATAGCTTGTATGACATACAATTTTTTTTTTGTACTTATTAAAAAAGAGATCTTTTGAAACATATTATACAAGCTTCAAGTCAAACCAATTGTTTTAAGCACCATAAACTTGTGTTTCCTAATGTTTACTTGAACAAGTTGAGAACACAGTGCGTCTGTATTGTATATGTTCATTAAGCGTGTTGGCAGCGCTTTCACACAATCATGTTTCTCTGATTCAGTGATCTGTAAAGTAATAAGTATAGATCCCGCACATTAGGACCGACAAGACAGCGCCCTCTATAGAAAGGCCCATTGTTGCTTTGAGTTTGTATCAGAAGGTCGATCCTTAACAGCATGATTTCTCAGGCTGCAGATAAATACAGGTTACCATGGTAAACAATCTTCGTTGATGTTTATTAAAAAAATCTTCACACTTCTTTTGATATTGATAGGAACATGTCATAAATCAAACTGAATTTTTACAAAATTGGCAACTCCCAAGAAAAAGGTTATTTGTTTAGTGTATTACCCCTCCTGCCCCTATTTCTTGCCACCCTTATGACACACAATATCTTTAAGGAACAACCATCAATACTAATGACACTGTGCTTCTTTTCTTCAGATCCAAAACTGTGATTTATCACTTTAGCGTTCATCAAGGTGATCTATTACACTGATTGGTTATCTACAGCGAGAATAAATGTTTAGACTCTTGAATCCATCATTTTCCCATTAATTTTTACTTCGTTGGAGGGAAAAGTAAAAGAATTGACACAAGTTGCTCACAAACAGCTTATCTCGGTATATCGCAGGTGCGGGTTTTTATGGAAATTAGTCGGAGCGTCTGACACCGTCAGCCTGACAAATGTTTATTAAACGGTTAATTACGAGCATATCAACAAATTATTTGCTTTCATTTATGTCAAACCTGCAAGATGCAGCAACAAAATAAATCAAGAAATAAATGAATGAATGACATACACTGCTATATTTTATGAGGCCAAAATGGGTCATAATTTTGTGTGTTTCTTATATATCACATATTCTACAGTGACAAAAAGCTAAATTTATGAAATATAGAATGATTTAGTGATTCATAAACTATTCAAATTTAAGATATAGGCTACACAGAGCTAACTAAATGACTTG
This sequence comes from Apostichopus californicus, assembly GCA_020650975.1. NCBI lineage: Eukaryota > Metazoa > Echinodermata > Holothuroidea > Aspidochirotida > Stichopodidae > Apostichopus > Apostichopus californicus. The sequence continues at coordinate 14,402 of JAIPMN010005906.1, forward strand.
TCTAATATCAAACCTACAATTATCTAGAATTATCTTACTGGTAATACTCATGGCAGAGCTTGCCTTTACCTTAATATGGATATAAAAAAAATTTAATTAATTTACAATGATTACACACCTTGGGAGGGCAAGGTTTCATGAGGAAGAGGGCTACATATAGACTGTATGTAACAGTTTGGCCACAAAGAGAAAACGGTGGCACTAATAGGTTACCCTAGTGCCCTTGACTTGGTAATAGTTTACTTTAGTGCCCTTGACTTGGTAAAACAAGAGTGCAGTCTTTGTGAGGAGATAGGTAAGTCAGGAGCACTATAGTGCAAGTATATGTTTATTAGATGCGCATAACTGAGATACTAAGATTATGTACTGCCCATCAGCTTTCCACTCCTCTTTGGTAACATTTAAGGTACTATCAATCACCAAATGTAAAAAATAGACAGTGTTTATATAAAGTGTTCATTGGATTACTCTCCAGTTAGACAACCTAGACCACCTCCAGAAACCATTCGGAAAATTCATCCAAATCAGAATATTATGATTCACCAATCACGATTAGGAGACCGAAAATATTGAAAATAATGCTTACAATGAACTTCACTTCATCTTTCAAGACCCTTTTACCGATCACCTGCAGATAAAAGTAAAAGAAAAACACAATTGTAAATGAACATGTATCTTCAGCAAAATAAACAAGTTAAATCAAAGCAACAAAAATACTTGAAGTCTTATTAACGTCATATCTAGAAATGTTCTCGTCTCTGAACAATCCGGGCACTATAGTCAACTTAAGACTTAATTTCCGTTCTACGAAGTAAACCACACAACGAATACTGCAATGCTGCTGCACACTTGAGTCAATTTTGTAGCCACACAAGAGGTAGCCTAGCAAATTAGAAATCAATTTATCAATATTAATTTATCAATACAAGAAAAGAAAACATTAGAAATTTGAATAGCAAGAGAGACATAAAATAACTGTCAACATGAAGAGCTTTAAAAGCTGGGCCATCTAGGGAGGAATAAAGGTAAAATAATCTACATTTCGAGAGACACAAATCAAATTTCCAATCTCTGTTTCTCAAGCATATTTTCCGAAAGAACAGCCACGTATCTTTTTATCGCCCCATCACGCCTGCAGGCTGGATGTTACTGTTTAAATCTATGACGGTTGAAGAATGACTTGTCAGACAGCCAATACTACTGTACTTATTGCTGTTACCAAAAGGAACAACAACTAGCTTGTTTACAATACATGCAATAAATTAGACTTTCTATTACAAGATCATGGAGTTGGACAACCAACTCTCTGCCATAATGTGGACCATCTGTAGAGAAATATCAAGGATGTCCTAGAAACAGCTTTTACCTACAAAATTTCCTTCAAATTTATTGCCACTCATTTATACCAGCCAAATCCTTCTAATGGGGTCCTCCCGTTCCAATATCTGGTTGCTGTTTTGTTTATAATATTTCATAATCTACTGAGAAAGCAAATTTTTCGTCAACAAAATTTGCATATGATGTGATTCTAACAACAGAGAACATTGACAGCTTAAAGCAAACATTGCAAATACGTCTTGTTTCAAGGATACAACAAAGCCTAAGTAAATTTTTTGAAGAACATTTGACCAGATAACATAAGAAAATAACCTACTGTTATTGACTCGTCAGTCACATAAAATAGGATACATTTTATCTATTATATCTCAAGTAAAGGAAAAGATATTGAGATGGGGTATTCAATACTTTGATGGATTTCAGTGTATTCTGTGTTATAGTAAATAGAGGCAAGGCTACATTGTCTGCCACTGGAATATCCCTTTAATACTTTGATGGATTTCAGTGTATTCTGTATTATAGTAAATAGAGGTAAGGCTACATTGCCTGCCACTGGAATATCCCTTTAATACTTTGATGGATATAAGTGTATTCTGTATTATAGTAAATAGAGGCAAGGCTACATTGTCTGCCACTGGAATATCCCTTTAATACTTTGATGGATATAAGTGTATTCTGTATTATAATATATAGAGGCAAGGCTACATTGCCTGCCACTGGAATATCCCTTTAATACTTTGATGGATTTCAGTGTATTCTGTGATATATAATATAGAGATGAGGCTACATTGTCTGCCACTGGAATATCCCTTTAATACTTTGGATTTCAGTGTATCCTGTGTTTTGAATATAGAGGTGAGGCTACATTGTCTGCCACTGGAATATCCCTTTAATACTTTGATGGATTTCAGTGTATCCTGTGTTATACAATATAGAGATGAGGCTACATTGTCTGCCACTGGAATATCCCTTTAATACTTTGATGGATTTCAGTGTATTCTGTATTATAGTATATAGAGGCAAGGCTACATTGCCTGCCACTGGAATATCCCTTTAATACTTTGATGGATTTCAGTGTATTCTGTGTTATACAATATGGACGCACGGCTACATTGTCTGCCACTGGAATATCCCTTTAATACTTTGATGGATTTCAGTGTATCCTGTGTTATACAATATAGAGATGAGGCTACATTGTCTGCCACTGGAATATCCCTTTAATACTTTGATGGATTTCAGTGTATCCTGTGTTTTGAATATAGAGGTGAGGCTACATTGTCTGCCACTGGAATATCCCTTTAATACTTTGATGGATTTCAGTGTATCCTGTGTTATAGAATATAGAGGTAAGGCTACATTGTCTGCCACTGGAATATCCCTTTAATATTTTGACGGAATTCAGTGTATTCTGTGTATTGAATATAGAGGTAAAGGCTACATTGTCTGCAACTGGAATATCCCTTTAATACATTGACGGATTTCAGTGTATCCTGTGTTATAGAATATAGAGGTAAGGCTACATTGTCTGCCACTGGAATATCCCTTTAATACTTTGACGGATTTCAGTGTATCCTGTGTTATACAATATAGAGATGAGGCTACATTGTCTGCCACTGGAATATCCCTTTAATACTTTGATGGATTTCAGTGTATCCTGTGTTATAGAATATAGAGGTAAGGCTACATTGTCTGCCACTGGAATATCCCTTTAATACTTTGACGGAATTCAGTGTATTCTGTGTATTGAATATAGAGGTAAAGGCTACATTGTCTGCAACTCGAATATCCCTTTAATACATTGACGGATTTCAGTGTATCCTGTGTTATAGAATATAGAGGTAAGGCTACATTGTCTGCCACTGGAATATCCCTTTAATACTTTGACGGATTTCAGTGTATCCTGTGTTATAGTATATAGAGGCAAGGCTACATTGTCTGCCACTGGAATATCCCTTTAATACTTTGACGGATTTCAGTGTATCCTGTGTTACAGAATATAGAGGTAAGGCTACATTGTCTGCCACTGGAATATCCCTTTAATACTTTGATGGATTTCAGTGTATCCTGTGTTACAGAATATAGAGGTAAGGCTACATTGTCTGCCACTGGAATATCCCTTTAATACTTTGATGGATTTCAGTGTATCCTGTGTTATAGAATATAGAGGTAAGGCTACATTGTCTGCCACTGGAATATCCCTTTAATACTTTGATGGATTCCTGTGTATAGAATATGGAGAAGTTAAAGAACCATGGAGACAAGCTGCTGAGTATAATGGTTTCAGACTATCAATCATTCAGTCAACATTTTGTCTATAAGAGCATGATCGGTGAAAAAATATACCAAAACGTCTGAAATTAAGACGTGTCGAGGGAATTGCATCCATCCCTGAATGAAAGTGTACAATCAGACCTAGCATAAAATGGTTTCCATTACACTGAGGATAACTAACCTACTGTAGCTTGTAGAACAGTGGTGATTTATAAACCTATTTTTTTTTAATCTAATGTATATACTCTCAAGCACAAAGAAATGCTGCCAGTTCTCCAATGATATATATATGTGTGTGAACATTGAACCAAAACACCACACAGAAACATTACATGTATCCTGAAAATAAAATATATATATGTGTATGCATATATATGTATATAAATATATATATATATATTTACACAT
>JAIPMN010005909.1:0-13017 GCA_020650975.1 Apostichopus californicus
GTGCAATAGTGCAAATATTTCATTCGTTGAAAGATGTAATTTGTTCCATTCAACTCGGCTGCGCCTCGTTGAATGGAACATTCCATCTTTCAACTCATGAAATGTTTGCACTATTGCACTCATAACCATTCATTATTTGTATAATATTGCATGTACATATATGGTCCAATATCCATAGTGCCAACAATTGTAAGGGAACTTCCCCTGCTTAATCACGAACGACTTGAAATATGAATATTCAGATTTTGTATACATCGTTTTGGCTTCCTCCAAACCTTTAATAACGCATGTAAATCCTTTGTATGATTAGCTTGATCTATTCTATCATTATATGGCAGATAAGGTCAAACTTCGCCCTGGAAGTATTTTTGAGAATCTATATTTACATTTTACATATTATTTCGTCATACCTACTAATTATTCATAACTCGTACGATCTCGCGAGATCCAATGACCTCACCAGTGTGTTGTAATTGTTTGTATACTGAAGCATACGGAATACACGTATCCAATGCACGAAAATATCACAATACAATTTCAGTTAGGCTGCACAATATATTTACATAGGCTGGCACTGTTGAACACACGTATCAAAGCAGAGTTCAGTTCAAGGCCTAACAGTAACTTTGTCGACATACTTTACTTTTACTAGCGGAGCGACATTTTTTGACTAGACAAACTTTAATGAGATGGTTACATTGCCGGTGTTTGACCAAATTTGAACTTGATTTGAAATATTGAAAATGGGATCCATTGACCAACTAAACCAATGGAATTATTCATCTGATATATCTGACTTTTCAGACTACCTGGCTACCAGTACCAATGCGAATGGAACTGTTGAAGACCTGGACAATATTCTTGGTAAGCCTACATTTAGCTAACCTAAATTAACTGTGATAAAATTAAGTTTGGGTAGCTCACTTAAAAGGCACACCACCAGGGGTGACTCAGATCTAGCATTTTACTCTTACTAAGTCTTAGTTTACTTAGATCAAGTTATGGTATTGTGCTGCAATTTTGACTTTGCGAATTCATTGGCTCCTAGGCCTAGGCTACAATGACTTTAAGAAGTTAGCATATAGCCTAGGACTAATCCCTAATCAGGTCTCAAACTTACGCCCAGCCACAGACAGTCCCAGTCCCACTCCGAAGCCCAAGTCTGAACAGTGTCCACTTCCATTGCCAAGTCAGGCCCTTACCAGTTACTTTTGCTAATCTGTATTAGTCCCTATAGGCCAGGTCTAGCCTATACTTAGTTAGGCCCTTACTGTTTAGTTTTGCTAATACGCCTCTACTCTAGTGATAGTTAGGCCGTTACAAATTAAGTTTGCTAATTTGTATTAGCCTCTAGGTCTAGTTAGGTCCTTACCAGTTACTTTTGCTAATCTGTATCAGCAGTTCTAGGTCTAGACCCATTTTCTACTGTGAAGAAGCAAACTGTTATTGTGTTGAATGTGTGAAGTAATTTCTGAAAGTGCTACAAAACTTATAAATGAAATTTGACATTCCTTCTTTCACTAACCTAGGCTGTGTAGATAAAAGATAATAAGTAATTACAATTGGATATTCAAAGAAGGCAAAACTGTTGTCTATTATAGCTAAAAATTGTATCACAAGAGGCAAAGTTAGGGAACCTATGAAATATGGTTATACTGTTGACCATACTTGGTAAAGTTTAGTTTTTTTCTTTCTCATTTGCAGGTGTTTTGCATGACAGTGACCCTACGTGGGATGATGACATGATCAATGATGGGGAATTTATGGAGGAGAACAACGCAGACTTCTCAGAGTACCTCCATAACAACGATCTGTCTATCTTAACAGAACCACAGCTCCAATCCTCACCTCTCATCCTCAAATCTCCGGTGACAACTTCTACAGCTCCGGTCAATCAAAGTACTCCTGCAACAATCCCTGTCCTTTCAGCTGCTGATAAGGTACAAAATTTTGGAACGGCATCACTATTTTTAGCATGAAAATCTCTGTAATGGATATGTTATTGACTCTGTACCTTGCAGGTTGATTGTGATTATTTATGTTTTTCATTCAAATTCAATCATCCATAGGATTGGAAGAAATTTTGTTTTTTACAGAAGAAGTTGTGAGTTTGTATTTTAAAAGAAAGAAAGATGTTTTTTTGTTATGTTTTGCATCTATAGGCCAACTTGTGAGTGTGTGTACTTGGAGTTTGTTTCTCAAGATTGTGTCCGCCGGCCAGACGCAAGCAATTTAAAGATTTAGCCTCTCTGGCTAAAGCATTGCGTCCCGGACGCAGAATCCTGTGTTCATAACAATGCTGCTGGCTGCATGTTTAATTTTTACATTATTTGGATATATAAGCTCCACATTGTTAGGCTGTGTTCTTTGCCGTTTCTATGCTTCACTGGCTTGCTATTCACATTACTTCCCTATTAAATAACAAATTAAGGCTAAATAGTAGTTGTTGCATTTTGACATCCTGTTTCACTATCTCAATATCAGAACCAGTTATCACAGTACACAATGTAACACAGTGAAAGTTTTATATCCAGAATTCCATCTCAAAATGGCCATTTACTATACAAGTGCAAAGATGTACAACTAAGCAGATTTTATTCTTACAATCGTTTATATATATTTTTTATAAGACAAAAACTTCAGAACCTCCAGAAGTGTTGCACAAACTAACTTTTGAGTCCTTACAAACTAATGTGTAAATGCCAATTAGCCTTCATAAAGAGAAGCATGAGAAAAATGATTTTGAAATTCCTCCCCTATTCTTCCTCTTTTGGTTGTGCACCACTGATTATTCTGTTACAGAGATACTAGCCATGATTAGAAGAAACCTTGAAAATAGTGTCATGTAGTGTTACATTTGAGTAGATATTCATTCTTCTGACATAGAGTATCATTTAATTTGTGTATTCCTTATAGATGAGGATGTTTAAGCAGCTGCAATTACAACAGCAGAAGGAACAATTGGAACAACAACAAACACAACAACAGCAATTGCAACAGCCAATTGTGTTATCACCACAGCCTCAACAACTACAGCCTCAACAACAGCAGACACAGCCACAACAACAGCAGACACAGCAACAGCCGATACAACAGCAGCAGACTAATACAAACCCTCTCCAGCAGATCATAAAGCTAGAAAGCACCCCACAGAAGCAGCTGCTCGTCGTGGTACCCCCTTCCACCTGGTTCACCAGCACAGATACAACGGTCGTCACACAACCACAGGTATGGAAACATGAAATTATAACTTTATAAATTATAATTTTGCATTTTACATACTTGTGGCCAATTATAGCTGGGACACTAATGACTTTTTACTAGTTTCTTAACCATAAATAACATTTTGGGATTTGATCGCTGAGTTTGCAGTAAGTTTAACCAACCTGAACTTGTTAAGCGTCTGCTGAGGATGACTTAACGCCGGGAGCATGTTTCATTCAAATATCAGTAAGTGGCGATGTAAACAACAATTTCAACCAAATTTTTCACCCAGATCGACAGTTTTGTACCAATAGTGTGGTAGACATCTGTAAGCCCAGGCTAACACCAACTCAAACCTGAATAGGATTGTTTAGAATAGATTATTGAAAAGGTAATATGAATATATGTATGCGTTACTAGCTTGAGATATCAAAATATCAATGATTCAATGGTTAATAACTGGCTAAAAATTAAATAGTGAAAGTTGAAGACAAGTCACGCCGGTCTTCAGGAAGAGCGACTTTCCTACAAATCGGTATCTCTATTGCACTTTCTGATGGAAAATAAAGTGACTATGCAATATACAATACAAACAAGGTTGTTCCTGTTTTCTGTTTGAAGAATTTACGTCATCATTCTACACCTACGCTGCAACAAAAGTCAGAGTCCCAAAAAATTAATAATATAATTTGAAAAAGCTATTGTTCTGTATCATCACTACTTAGCAACCATTTTTTATTGCATTACTGGTTATTTTCAAACTAACAGGATGCTTTCTTCATTGTTGCTGGTGCATGACAATTCAAGTTCCAATGACGTAGGAGTCTTGTCGTACCATGTTTATTATTCCAGAATGATACAATAACTTGAAATTGTCAAGGTTTTTGCTTTTGTTTTTTGTTTTTCTGAAAACTTCCTTCTAACAAATCTGTTCCAAAAATATATCCATAAGTAGTTCCTGCTGATAAGTTCAAGGCATGCTAGCTGAACAATCAAATTATAATACAATACTGTACAGTTTGCTATGATTGTAGTAAACAATGTTAAGACTGTTAGTTTAATACTGGAGTTAACTTACATCATTTTTAAATTTAGTAAGGCTCCAAACCTCCAAGTAAACAACTTGTACCAAAAAAAAAGCAAAATCCCCTGCAGTAAGGCTGAATCAATATCAAACTTGTAACAGAGATTATGTTGGCAGACCAGCTATGCCTAGTTAGCACACTGTTAAGAGATTCTGTCCTAGCTGCAAGATGCTACATCCCCTCAGCAACCTTCACTTTTGACATAGTGCCTAATGACAAGCATCCAGCTGCTTTAAATTATTCCTCCTGAAGCCACTGGGTGAAAGCAGTCATACAATAATAATATTTGTTTATTGTCAGTTATATATTGTTTCATAATTTTCATTTATCTACTTGCTGATTTGTTTTCATCTGTTTTTGAATGGATAAGTATTACAATTGATTAGCTCCAATGGACTGGTTGGTTTTTGAATGTATAAGTAATACAGTTGATTAGCTGCAATGGACTGGTTTGGTTTTGAATGTATAAGTATTACAGTTGATTAGCTGCAATGGACTGGTTGTGAGTTACTGTTGTATACATGCATTGTTTTGGTGCAGGTGGTGATACAGCAGACTGCTGGTAACAACAATGTGACAACCACCACTCAGGGCAGTACCGTCTCCTCCATAACAACCCTGCCCATCTCCTCGGTGACGACCTTGACAAATAACATTGACAAGTTACCAATATCGCCCTCACCGTCCTCTAAGGGAATGCTACCTCAGTTACCTAAAGGAGAGAAGAGAGTAGCTCACAATGCCATCGAGAAACGGTACCGCCGGAGCATCAATGATAGGATTGAGACCCTGAGACAGATGGTGGTTGGATCTGATGCTAAGGTGTGTGCACAGCTGCTTTATAACTTGTATACAGTAATGATTATAATAGCTAAATATCCAAATAGTGATTAATGTAAATCAAGAAGGGCGAAATCTCAAGGATAACACATCTTCCAATTTTAGTCAAATGTAGGTTCAGTAGAAATTTTGAACTAATGCATTTTGAGAAGTAGCATATTGTTCTAGGCTCTTGGAGAGAATTTTTATGAAGTATCTGGCACAACATTTAATGAAAGAAAGTTGCTAAAAGCTTGTTAGCATTGTCTGGGTAGTTGAACAGTGATGTATATATTGAGAATGGTAATCCAAACAAAATTGTTTACAATCTTAGTTTTCATTCTTCAAAATGAATTAATGGTTTTGGTGACTTGGTGATCATAACCAACTACCTGTGTAATGTATGCCATCATGATGAGGTGTGTTTGTGTTGTATATATGTATGTGTGTGTTTGTATACATGGTTACTCAACAACAACATCCTATTAACCTCTGCTTGTTTCATTGAAATCATCAGTGAGTGAAATCAGCACGTGTTGTGAAGTTAATTTCAGTCAAGTTCACTGTACTGTATTAGGCTCTACTCTACGTCTAGTTAGGCCCTCACCAGTTACTGATCTTGCTGATAGTTGGTACATGTCCACATTATAAGCACCATTACTCATTCAAAGTTCAAAATTTAATTTCAGATTCAAAAGTCTGGCATTCTTCAGAAGGCGATCGATCAAATCAACTATCTGCGCAAGCTCTCTCAGTACTTGAAACAAGAAAATGCTGAGTTGAAGGCGCAGATAAACCAAATGAAAGGTATGTATTGTTCAGTGACATCATTTATGTTAGCGACTAGTTGTTTGTACTTAACATAGTGTCTGAAACGTCTTTTGCAAATGTAAAGTGTTTTTTAAGCACTATGGCTATTGACAGGACTGCATTATTTAGCACATTAGTGATTAGCAAGTCAGATTTGCATATCCATGACCCACGAACCATAGTCTGACCCCCTCCCCTCCCCTCAGGTACCTGTCTCTGCCCTCTTCTCACTGGTACACTTGACCATAATCAGGGTCTTGTTGACATTTCCTTACATGCAAACTGTGCAAATAAATTGTGCCATATTAGTTTCAGTGGCATGAAACAAATTTCAGTTTCAGTGCCATACCCACAAGGAGTGAAAGTCTGGGCAGCAAGAACTTGCAGACATTGACTAGATTTTGCCAACATAACTGTCAATGACTAAACCTATAGGTGGATGATAGTACTTATTATACAGGACTACCTGCACCAACCTCCATTCTCCTTTTATAAATGCAGGAGCTGCTAGCGTACACATCAAAGCAGAGCCGCCAACACCTCCGGCTTCAGACACTCAGTCTCCTGGTCCCAGTCCCACTCAAGTGGACTACGAGCCACCCAGCCCTAAGTCGGAGAATGGGGAAATTGATGACATCATGGGGATGACTGATCGCTCCCGTCTGACACTCTGCATATTCATGTTTGCTGTTCTCCTCTTCAATCCCTTCGGGTTTATCCTCGGAAAGGCTGCTCAGAATTTTGCTTCCCCGGATGCCACATTTGAACATGGGATGAATGGTGGCGGTAGAACACTTAAAGGTGTCGCAGGTAAGCGTTTGATGTGTTTCCTCTGTTCCTCCTCCCTGCGGTCAAGTAGTACCTTTATAACCTTAGCATGTTGGAGGTAGTGACTTGTATTACCAGAAGCTCTGTAATCATGTAGTTTCTCAAAAATAGTTTACATTACATGTTGAGAGGTTTCTCACTTTGATGAAGCACGTAAATGCCAGTTCGCATCGCCTGCTGCTACGATATTGACTTGAGATGCTGATAAATGATACATATTGTATGTAATTTAAAAAAATAATAACAGAGAAAGTACAACCAAATATGTTTTAACGAATCTCTGTTTCCTGCAGCCGACGAAGAGATGAGTCCCTTATGGAGTTTAGCAATGAGTTCGACTGTGTGGGTGGTCAATGCTATACTAATCCTTGGAGTGATCATACAGATACTTATCAAAGGAGAACCAGTCACCAAGCCAAACTCGGAGGCATCAGCTGAATTCTGGAAACACAGACAAGCTGCTGAAACACAGATCCATAGGGTGAGTAAATAGAGGAGGAAGATATGTGGGTGAAGGTGGGGGGAGGGGGGGGGCATTATTGATGCGGGTGTTTGGAGACAAGCATTAAAGAAAATGAGAGAAATAGACACTAGTAAGGTATAATGATGACTTTAGTATAATAAACCACTACCCTAAACAATGAAAATATTGTGGGAGTAGGGAACGTTCTTTAACTCTAGTCCGGGTTGCACCCTTTAAGAATGTTCAACTTTTGTAATCCCCCTGTAGTACAAATTCCAGGATTACATCTGATCCTAAGTCCAGGCAAAATTGTTCATGTTGATCCCAAAATCTATGTTTTACAAATTCTAACAAATCTCTTAAATATGATGCCCAGCCGTCTGTTGTTTAAACCTTAATTTCTCAAAGAGTAAAAAGTATTCTTGAAAGTTACCCTAGACCTGTAGTAGTTGAACTTAAAGGTCTGTGTATATCGACATATAGCCTGACACAGAGTAGTTGTACTTCCAGAGTCTGTGTACATCAACATATACAAGTAAGGTTTGAATCTAATACCATCCTCAAATATTTTACTGATTGCAGGAAGCAATCAGCACTTCATGTCAACATTGTGTTGTGAGACATGACTTCACTGCCCAAAAACAATTCTTGCAGCATTTCATTTTAATAATTTGAGAACATGAGTAGCTCCCAGTGACAGCATGAAACTGAATTTCACATGATATGTTTTTTATGGAGATAAGTTAAGTTAGAATGATGTAGTATTCATGCCAAGCCTGCGGCTGTCTAGTGTTCTTCCATTATCTACAAACATGGATATCTCTACTTTGATCTTGTAGAAAGAACATGTTGCAGCGCTGAGCCACAGCCATTTGGCCCTGAAGGCCTTGGGTCGTACCATTCCTGTCACCAGGTTTGACATGTGGGCCTGTACTGTTTGGAACTTTCTTAGGTTCTTACTCAACAAAGTGTTCATCGGCCGTTGGTTGGCAAAGCGAGCCGGTGGCTACGAGAAGGATGATAGCGAGGATGGTAAATACACCACAGCTGAGACATCAGCCAGAGATGCAGCCTTGATGTACTTACAGTACTTACAGATTGCCCTAGTCAGTAAGTCAGGTTTTATACATGCTGTCACTTACAGTATTTGCAGATTGCCCTAGTCAGTAAGTCAGGTTTTATACATGCTGTCACTTACAGTATTTACAGATTGCCCTAGTCAGTAAGTCAGGTTTTATACATGCTGTCACTTACAGTACTTACAGATTGCCCTAGTCAGTAAGTCAGGTTTTATACATGCTGTCACTTACAGTATTTGCAGATTGCCCTAGTCAGTAAGTCAGGTTTTATACATGCTGTCACTTACAGTATTTGCAGATTGCCCTAGTCAGTAAGTCAGGTTTTATACATGCTGTTACAGTACTTACAGATTGCCCTAGTCAGTAAGTCAGGTTTTATACATGCTGTCACTTACAGTATTTGCAGATTGCCCTAGTCAGTAAGTCAGGTTTTATACATGCTGTCACTTACAGTATTTACAGATTGCCCTAGTCAGTAAGTCAGGTTTTATACATGCTGTCACTTACAGTATTTGCAGATTGCCCTAGTCAGTAAGTCAGGTTTTATACATGCTGTCACTTACAGTATTTGCAGATTGCCCTAGTCAGTAAGTCAGGTTTTATACATGCTGTCACTTACAGTATTTACAGATTGCCCTAGTCAGTAAGTCAGGTTTTATACATGCTGTCACTTACAGTATTTGCAGATTGCCCTAGTCAGTAAGTCAGGTTTTAGACATGCTGTCAATTATTAAACATGGTGTTGAACAATTTAATGTAAACATGAATGGAAACATTTCATTTTTAGGGGTCACTTTTGTCTTGTGAAAATTAATGAAATTAACATATGTTTGGAATTTGAAATGTAACCAAACATTGCAGAAGAATGCTTAAAACTTAAATGTAGAAGTGGGTTGCTAGTACAGAATTTACAACGTTTCCAAAGGTGAGCATATAAATGATCAAAGTATTAGTATTCTGATGTCAAAATTGCTAAAGTGAACAAATTGGGACCCTCCTTGATATGACAGCAACCATCATTGCATATATTTATTCAGTAATAGCCTTTGTTGGTTTTCCTCTGTGTGTATGATATAACGGTGGTTGTTCCTGTCTCTACATTACAGGCAGCAAACCTCTATCAGCGTTAAGTGTTACCAGCATCGGACTCATGACTCTCAACCTAGCACACTGCGCTGGCAACGCCCTCACCTCAGAAAACATCGCTGAAGTCTACGCTACTGTAGCCCTAGCTCTCAAACACACTTATCACAAGAAGATGATGTTTGTTTCGGTGAGTCAGCTGATAACCAATGCACATAAAGTCTTGTAATGTTTTACTTAAGTGGGTTCTGTGTGAGAATTGTAGTAGATAAGGTATACTTGCAGGTAACTGAAGATGCTTTTAAGAGCTTGGACACTTTTTCCCCATTTTGGAGGTGGGGGAGGGTTGGTGGGGTGGTTTATTCGTGAGATGAAAGGTACTGTTATGCTTTTATTTCATGATTCAGCTGAATTTCTAAGAAAATACGTAGAATCCTATTCTCCTCAGTTAGGAGAAGATAAATATAGATGTAATATTTGTCCTTTAAATATCATCTAAATATCTAGTATAGAATTATTTGGGTAACATTTCTTTGAATCTTCACCGATACATCGGAAATATCATTTCGTCATTTTTGTGTTTGCAACATTTCTCTCATCAAAACTTTGAAATGTTGCAATTTAACTTGCCTCTGTCTCTTCCAGCGATACTTCTTCTCCAAGGGAAGGACCTACACTAAGGAGTACAACACCCCTGCCTATCTTAGCTGGATGCACAATGCAATGGCATATCAACTAGCCAAACAGGAAGACATCTCATATGTTCCAAGAGAATCATTGTTCTCACAGATTGCAGAAAGTAGTAAGAATTTCTTGTTGATCTATGACGTAGTAATGTTTCCTAATTAAATATTAATTTTATTAAATTTATCAGATAGTATCCGGAGATGGATTTAGCAAAAGTGCGCATGCATCACTTTCTTAGTTGGCTGCACACTGCCTTTACGGAAATGTGTTGCGACTCGTCTCAAGTAGTTTTGATGAGTGCAACAAACAACCCTTTTGTGTTAACTGTTACTCATGTAGGTCACATGCGCAATACTTAACCCATGATTGGCTAGATTTGTTAAACTATACACTTGTAATTGTAACATGATGCATACTGCCATTCAGGGAGATGCTACACGTTGACTTTCACCGACACAGAAGGCCATGCAAATACAAACTGGCAAGACCTGGATCTGTCTTAGTCTTATGCATATTCAAACTCCTTGACAATATATGAATATTCACGTTTTGACGTGGTAGAGTTGAGTCTGGTTCATCTGGGCTCAGTGACAGAATTGTCGGTTCCAACCGATCGGTTAGTGTTGGTAAAAGAAATGGTAGGAGGTTTGAGATTAATTCTGAGGCAGAAATCTTTAGTCAACTTTGTTATTAATCTATGAGGATGATCTGTACAGGTTTGTTGGGTATTTGCAAGGTCCAATAACAGCATCTTTATTGACAAGAAATAGACCAGATTTATAGGAGTGAAGATGATGTCAATAAGTAGGTTAAGATCATCGCCCTTTAAGAAACCAAAAGAAGGTGACCCACATCAGACTATTTACAGTCAAGTCTTTTCTACTGCTGTCAGAGAACTTGAAAGTTGATCAACAAGCTTTCATGTTCTTGTTCATCTTCACAATAGGAGAAAACATTAGACTGTACCAACATTGAAGCTCATTATTCAATCTTGTTTACAATTGTAAAGACTCGCAGCACCAAGTAGGTGGATTTATTTGATAAATTGTATAAACGATATACTACTTTGGGATGTACAACTGCTCTGGATTTTGGCTTTTTAAATCTATATTTCAGTAAAAAATTCTGAAAAGTTTTAAAGTATTCTTTGCATCTCAAACCTTTGCTCATAAGTGTTTTTATTCCCCCACCCACCAGGTAACCCTTTGTCGTGTCTGACCCAAGGATTACACGAGCAAATGTTGGAGTGTGCCCTCTATCAGCTGGTTGCACCAATGGAGAACAGTGGGAGGATGGAAGTTGCAAACAGGTAATTAAATAGTCTCTAAGAGCTACTGCTTCTTCACTGGCAACTAGATATATCTTTTGCATTTGATAACTAAAATATTAATGGTAGTCATTTTCTCAATAGATTTCTTTTGAGTGTCTAGTTCAGTTCCCTCACAAATGCTCCCAAGGCATTTTTATCTTCTCAAGAAGTTGCACTTGGCTGGAAAATTGCTATCAGAAATTGATGGCAGTAACATCTTCCTCCCTAAGACTACTATGTAGGCCTAACTGTTAGGATAATAACAACATTCAAGGTTTTAGACAAACAAACAAAAAAAGTGATTTTTCCATCAAATAAACTGCTACACAACAGTCTTTGACCAGTAAGAGGGATGTTGATGTGATAGGAATGTTAGTAGATATTGCTTATTAATACTTTTAGTTTCTGGGGTGAAATCAGCTCTAACATTTTGTAATGGGTGGGGAGGGATAGGGATAGGATGTGCCAGTGGTCCTGTATATACCAAGGGCAGTGGCAAGGGAGAATTTGGGGTGGGGAGAATGTGTGGGGTGGGGGAGGAGGGGGTGACAGGAGGCAAACATCATATTGACTATGCTAATATGTTTATCTTCATGTTACATAAGGTTGTCATTGTTGTTCTGAAAATTTTTATTTTTGACAGCGAGCCTCAAGATGCCCTTCACATTCTCGCATATTTGGAGAATCCTGACAGCAGAGGTCAAATGCCGCAAGATACATCCAGCTTTGTGGGTGAGTTCCTACTTGCTGACAGTTTAAGTTATGAGAGATAGCTAGCATTTCAAATGGTGTTTAAATGGAAATATTAGGCCAGTGAGGTGTATATGGTGTAGAATATGGCACAGTATTGTAGATTGCAGAGATGTGTATAAATGGTGTTAATATTACCTAGTATGTTACACTCTAGGTTATTATAGATTGCAGAGATGTGTGTAAATGGTGTTAATATTACCTAGTACGTTACACTCTGGGTTATTCTAGATTGCAGAGATGTGTTTAAATGATGTTAATATTACCTAGTATGTTACACTCTGGGTTATTCTAGATTGCAGAGATGAGTGTTAATGATGTTAATATTACCTAGTATGTTACACTCTGGGTTATTCAAAGATGTGTGTAAATGGTGTTAATATTACCTAGTATGTTACACTCTGGGTTTTATTTCAGATTGCAGAGATGTGTGTAAATGGTGTTAATATTACCTAGTATGTTACACTCTGGGTTTTATTTCAGATTGCAGAGATGAGTGTTAATGATGTTAATATTACCTAGTATGTTACACTCTGGGTTATTCAAAGATGTGTGTAAATGGTGTTAATATTACCTAGTATGTTACACTCTGGGTTTTATTTCAGATTGCAGAGATGTGTGTAAATGGTGTTAATATTACCTAGTATGTTACACTCTGGGGTTTTTTCAGATTGCAGAGATGAGTGTTAATGATGTTGATATTACCTAGTATGTTACACTCTGGGTTATTCTAGATTGCAGAGATGTGTTTAAATGATGTTAATATTACCTAGTATGTTACACTCTGGGGTTTTTTCAGATTGCAGAGATGTGTGTAAATGGTGTTAATATTACCTAGTATGTTACACTCTGGGTTATTCAAAGATGTGTGTTAATGGTGTTGATATTACCTAGTATGTT
>JAIPMN010005911.1:0-12876 GCA_020650975.1 Apostichopus californicus
TTGTGGCTCAAGAATCTCTTCAAAGGAGATAGTGTCCGATGGGTCTCTCCAGCATTCCTATAGAGGGCGCTGTCATATCTCAATCAGCGTAATCCCAGCGCGTGCGTAATCTGTATTGTTTACAGATCTCTGAATTCATTTCTGGATATTGGTCAATCAATGGATTACTGGTTCAAAACTCTCTTGTTTTTATGGCCAAGTTGATTACTTTAGTTTAACAATAAAATGTTTTCATTTGGTTCATTTTAGAATATTACTTACTTCTTCTATTACATCTGTACATGCCAAGATTTATCAACAGGGGGACTGGAAAATCGTTCAAAAATTTAACAAAACCGAACAAGAAATTCCGGGGAAGTTAAAAAGGGAAAAGAGAATTTAAAAAATGGAAAAATTGCTGACAATACACTCTTTGCAGTTAAAGCTTTTTTTTGATAGTGGAATCAACTAAAAGTAGAACGTTTAATTTATTAAATATAGATAATGGAATATACTGGTGAAGAATATAAGAATAAATGATTTTCAGCCGTAGAAACTGTACAATTAAAAGCTCTACTATTTCCTCCCATTCTCCTATCTATTGTTCTTTCCATGCCCCCTTTCATTTGTTCTCACATACCTTTCTGGCTATCACAAACCCCCTTACTTCCTCCAAGTATCTCATCTTAAATATAATATCTAACCAAACAAATGACCAATAGACCCACAAATAATGTAACAAGATTGAATTTGTCATTTCTCTAATCAAGTCCAGAAGATGGCAGTTTTTCTTCTCTCTTTTTTGTTTCTTGTAAATACTTGTAAAAATATTTTTGAGAGATTTATCACTACATTGATGCTTTGTTAAATATTGGGGTGGGAATTTTCAAATTTGCAATTTTTATTTCTCTGCGTTTATAAATTTTGAGACGAGAAAGTTTGGTGATGAAATTTAGCTTTCTACAATCGATTGATGGATTTGTGAGAATTTTTTTTTAAAAGTCAAAATTCCAATGATACTTCGACTGTGTGTGAGGGAGCTTGAAGATGTAGAAGTTCTTCGCTTGTTCACTGCGTCAGTAAATGTTTCAAAAAGATGTTTGATTCCAGCAAATCTCATTCGTATCTTATCCTCCAATAACTGCAGTCCTTTCATAGATTCTCATCTCACAATAAGTTAGATTCGTCCTGATTGGTCCGTTATACTGACATTTGACAAATCAAATGATTTGAATTCTTTTACGCTAAAAAAGACTGCAATATTCAGCTGAATGATGTTGGATTCTATATATTCTTTTACTAGTCCATTTCTCTTGTTGAAACTTTATTTTCCTGATGAAATGTGAAAGTCTTATCATGGTTTGAAGAAGATTGATGAACAAGGATTCCCTTGACTGGAATTTTTCATAAATTTAGCTGATTGTTGAAATAAAGTCCTATGTTTTTCATCTACGTCTTAATTCAGGCTACATTAAGGGTTCTCAAAACATTTCTTGACAAGGTCCAGGTAAACGGTCAGACAGGATCAAAGCTCACTATTCCTTGAGGGTCTTCATATTGCATTAAGTGCAATGTTGAGGGGCTTATTTTAGTGTACCCTGTTGGCTTGAAATATCTGTATGTGGACCCCCTGGGGCCACCTCTATAGAACCCCTGGGCTAGCTCTTCACTTTAAGTTCATCAGGGTTGCCACCACATTTTAGCATACCAAATTTGCTAAAAGGCTTGAAAAGTCTTTGTTTGTGAAAGTTCAGACCCTCCAGTTGCTTCCCATACAAAGTGTTACAGCCATCCAGTTTGCCAAATGCCTTGATGGTTGCAATAAAATACTTGTTGTTGTTCGAACATAAACAACCTTTTTGTAGATTTCTAGCTTGTTTGGAGGCAGAACTGGTGACCCCTCGAAGAAAAGAAAGTTCTAGAATTAACAAAAGATATTGAATGTTGGATGACAGAAATCTGTTTACTCATGATTTCTTTGAAATGTAAGTAAACAGCCGACATTGACAGTTTGTAATCAAGGATGTAGATTGACAAGTGTTTTGTGCTTCGATTATTTCTCTGAAGAATTAAAAACAGAGCTTTTTTTTTTACTTTCAATGATAAGTTGCCTTAAAAAAAAAGTTTCAAATTCCTGGATGGTCACAGACTTTCTTGGCTTTGAATTTTTCTCACTTTCCGTCGTTCCTTGGATCCTTTTTTCCCTTTATATTGTGATTTTATACTGCCAGTTACAATGAGTTAAAGGAAGCAAGATGAAGCTCCCATTGTTTTAATAACTCCCAATTTTAATTTTCTTCTCATTAAATGCTGTCTGCTAACAACGATGACCCCATTGTTATTTTGAATACGCGCTGTTAAGCTAGTATGTATAACTCTGTTCTTGTGAGTCTTGTGGTTTGGGGCAGGATGGGAAACATTATTTTATGAGACCTCATATTATATACAGAAAGTTAATCACATAGTAGATATTGGGGATGAGGTACGGTCAGGTTGTTGAAAGTGCAGGGGGGGTAGGGGGTGGTTGGGGTATGGAATGGAATTTAGGACTTTGTGAACATATTATATGCCCATTCTGTGTTATAGAAACAATCTTGTATTCATTGTTGACTTTTTTTATTTTGGTTCTGTTACAACTTATTATTGCCACATGTCTCTTTTCTTTCAAAGCCAGCTTTTTTATCTCCTGGATTTCAAAGAGAAGTTTTGGTTCGTGTACTGGTTTACTTGCATAGCGTATTTATTCAGTATTCTCATCATTTTTATCCAGAAGAGTGTCTCTCATAGTTCAAGGACAAGGGTCAATATTTTGCATAATTTGATGTAGTTTGTAATAAAAAGGATATAGCCAAAAAGACTAAAATGGTGGAGGTTGCACCAAATCTTGGTACCATTCCCCAATTAATAAATACCAAAAAAAATTTAAAAAAATGCTGATTACAAAATTTGATAAACATGTTCTCTTTGGTACCATTTCCTGGATGAAAATACAGAAAAGTTTCCCCTTTTTGTCCATAATGTCAGTTAAGTTGCTTATAAATATTTGCATACAATTGTACCATACTCAAAGTTTGATTGGCAATTACCATGAATTAAACGTAGAGGGCTTTTTTGGAGAAGGAAATCTTATCAAGAAATGTTTATCGTAAAATTTATGAAAGCCGAATGATGGTTGTCACTTTTGCTGGAAAGGATGATAAAGATTAACAATATACCAATCATTGGATAAGTTTTAAAGTATGTTCATCTGTCTTGGCTATTCATTTTGCTCTCTTTCTAACTCTCCCCTCCCTCCCACCCCCTCCCCCTTCCCACAATGCCAAAATTATCTTGACTGTGCCAGTATTGCTGTATGTCTTGTACCCGGAAACTCATGTTTGTCAAGGCTGGTAGGTGGTGCAGTGGCATATGCCATAGGGCAGCGTGACCATGTCCCCCACCTCTGGTTGTCAGTCGGGGGGAAATGGTTAAGGCTGGGGATTTTTGCATTCTGCCTGGGAAAAATAGGACCACTGCTATGGGTTCTGCCTCCTCCCTTTTCATCCTATTCATTAGCAAAAAAACTACATTTAGGGCTACTTTTATAGACCTAAATTTACTCTACTGATTATGCCTCAGAATGCACTATTTGAGGTCTAAATTTTCATTTCTGTGGTAGACAACTTCAATGACCCCAGGACAACACCCTTTCCATTATAGGATCATTTGCCTCTGCCCCCCCCCCACCCCCCTTGAGGTACAGTCTCGGATATTTTGAATTAATTATAATCTACTTAAGAGCACAATTTTCCATTGAGAGCTACTTATGGTCCATAACTGTAACCTCATTCGAAACTAGGTCAGATTACCGGCATTAGATGTTTCTTTTTGCGCGAGTCTTCACACCCTTTAAGCAAAGGATTGTAATAAACATTCAGTTCTGCATTGGGAGCTGATGTCATCGTCACTTTAGCCTTCAAGGAGCATTCCAGAGATTTAGCAAACGTTTAAAGATTACTATCTGGCAAAACAAGAGTAGGCTAGTTGTAGACACATTACCAGCACTCAAATAGTTCTCTTTTCTTGCACTATGTAATACTCAAAAATTAAATTGTTACCTAAAGTCATTCTTTAAATTGTCTGTGAAATGTGATACAAGTGTAATATTCGCTTAACTGACATTCAGGACTACATATACATCGATCTTGTTGTTAAGGATAAATATTGTTTTTGTGCAGACTACAGCCTGATTCTATAAGAAAGAAACCCTAAGACATTCCTAAATCAGAGTTGCCATGATAACGTCACTCACGCCACTGTTGCCAGATACATTAATAATACCACCAAATTAAACGACTGAACATGCTAGCAGGATGTGATTTCATTCTTCTTGACTACTGGAACTTGCTTCATCATCACCATTCCGTAGGCCAAGGAATAACGAGCGGGATGGGGAGGTGCAGGAGTACCCCACCCCAAACATATACACTTTTCACTATTCTAACTAGGGATCGATTCACTCCAAGGGGTTGCTGGATCATTCAGCTACGCACAAGTTGAAGTAGCAAAAGATTTCTATCCGGCCTTTGCTAGCTGGCCCTAACCCAACTTGGGAAACGAACAGATAGAATTGGCCAATACACCACGACTACGATGGCATCCAGGTCAATAATGGAGCCCTTATTCCCAATTAACACACAGTTAGTGTCACTTCTCATGCTTAATTTTCTCTTATCAGTTCCTGAGCCGGAAATTCACTTTTCGTCTAGAACATTTAATGATTTAGACTCCTAAAACCAAACTTTAGACGACAAAGGCCCTTTAATTGGCACTCGACGGGAAAACTATTCTGCGAACGAGGATATATATATTTTTTTCTATGCCTACGAACGAGGCTGCCATTACGTCATTTTAACAAAACCCCGCACAGCGTCGAAATCGCCTAACTTGTGTTAACTGAATCGGCAAAGGGACAATCCAACAACAATCCTGAAAATCTGACGTTCAGCGAAGTCAAAAAGCCTTTCATCCGTTGAAAAGTAATTTTGGTATGTCAATTTGAAAGTTTATAAATGCAGTGTTTTATATTTGAGCTTATACCATGTAGTGTTATATTTTAAAATTTGCAGGAAGTAATAATATCCTAACCATCCACTTACTTCACTACATGGTACTGGTAAGTGGTAGGCTTCCATATAATTACTATTGTTATACAGGCATATGTTGTTATAGCAGCCTACCACTACCAGTCTGCATCAATACTTGGGCATTCAAACGAGCTAATTTTCCTCCTCGAAACACTACTCCGATTATCGTTTACCAAATTATCTCATAATGTGTCACATATGTGAGTAATCTAAAATTATTCAAATCACTACTTACGAAGTGAAAATTGAGTAGGGTCTACTTTTTGCATACATAATTAATGAACTAAGGCTAGGCTAGTCCTAATTGTGTATAACAATTGGGAATCAGTGAGATTTGCACACTAGGCAACGAAGATAGACTTATGCTTACCATACAGTACTCATGATGTGGACAAATTATGTAGCTAAGTCGAAGACCACTAGGCCTTAGAATGAGAGAAAAACAGGAACAATGAATGACTTGGCCAAATTATTACAGAGGTAAAGAATAAAGTTAGGAAAGCCCAACTTCCCTAAGCTTGTTTGTTTGTTTTATTTGCACTCAGATTGTTCAAAGTACAAAAAATTACCGACATAATAGACATAAAGAACGGAACAGTATTGAAGGACAAAATGAGTAATAGGAGCTAAACCCATTGGGCTGACAGAACGTCGACCCATTTCGAATGGGGCCCCTAGAGACAAAAAATTGCACTTTTAATGGTAAATTCTAATAAAACCAATAAATAAGACTCAAAAATTGAACATATTGTACAAAAATCTGACAGACCTACCTTAGAAGTATTTTAAAATTAAATGTTTACTACCACAACTTCATAATTTCTAGTATTACCATTCCACTAAATAGTACTGTTGTGTTGCTCTTCTGCAGGATTTAATAGTGCAGTACCCATCTCCGTACTAAAATGGCTGACGAATTTGATGTTGAAGCTATGCTTGAGGCCCCATTCAAGCAAGAGGTAAGGCTTCCAACATGCTTTCTCATCATTTGCATATATACTCTTAAATAACTTGACTATTTTACTGTTATGTTGACATTTTATTGTATTTTACAGCATGTATATCTTTTCTTGTGCTAGACCATTATCCTATTGTTTGTACATGCTCACTTTAAATATTTTAACAGAAACAGTAAGCACTTAAAGACACATTTCCAAGGCATCAAATAATTGCAATATCACGAATAAATTTAATTGCATTATGCTTGTATAGAATAGGGCCAGACATTTAGTTTTTATGACAAAATTATGTTTCATTATTATGAAGTGCGAATGGGATGGAACTACCAGCCATTAACAGAAGTGACATGTAGTTGACTGCTTTGCGAACCCTGAGGTGCCATTAATATTATAATGAGTGTAATTATGTAAGGATCAACATCAGCTTACAATGTATGTAATTATCAATGGGCTTCCCATTTTGTCCTTTCATCTTCTTATAACGTAGAATACGTCACATGGTATGGTGGTAAGTGATACAGATGAACCAATCGATTTCATTTTGCACAACGTAGTTTATTTTAAGAATTCTAGGCAAAGATAGTTGGCTATTACTATTACTAGGTACTTAAGCAAAAGTATTATCTGACCATTTTGGTGGTTTGTTCTTGTTTTAGACCTCATTGAAACACCCTCCACAGCTATGGCCTGGGGAATGAAGAGGTAGCCTGTCACACAATTGTGGTTCCATTAATTTTGGTTCATCTTAATCAATGAACCGTACATACATTAGATATATGAGTTAATGTATTATCAGCACCTAACATGGCAGGTAACAAGTTCAAGGTAACCAAAGGCCTCGTGTGATTGAAATGAACAGTAGTTGATGTAATGAATCAATCTAACACTAAAAGTTTGTTACCAACAAAAAGAAAAGGCCAACTTGGTACAGTATCTTGTATATTCTGCCTTTGAAATAAGTTCTGTTAAATTGCTCTTGTTATGTTTGAAACCATCATTTACTTCTATACTCCACAATAATTATTTAAACTGAAATCTATGCTTTATAAGGCTTTCTGGTTCATTTTAACTATTTAAACATTTTCTCTTACTTAAATTCTTGTAATGCCCATAAGGCGTAATCATGACAGTACAATTTTGTGGTACCAAAGTTTTTTGGGGGGTTTTGTCATAAGTTAATGAATGATACTAAGAATTGGATGTGAGAGAAGTTTGATACTACCACTATCAAGAAGTACTTTTGGTTTACAATGTTGTAACTTTGAGAATCTGTACTACTTCACAGTATGCTATTGGTCAAATACAACCTGTATAAAAGTTTTGAGTATGACTTGTAATGAGGAATGTTGTTACCATGGTAACAAATACTTAATATGCATGTAATTGTATGGTGATTTTGTGATGATTGAGCTGTATGACTTTGGTGGCAACGTAAATATATCAAACACACATGCATTAATTGCAAGTTGGAATCTCACCATTTCCCCATCCCTTTTGCTGTAGGAGTTGGGCAATTGTACCTGATCCGACAACAACCTGGGAGCCTAAGGTGATTGTGGAACTATGTGAGGGATACAGCCACCCACCATCTCATGGATTTTACTATCACCAAGATTATTTCTAGGATTTGGGATTTACTAGACACTGATATAGAAAATAAAAAAAATTCTGGGGAAGCATAATTTTCGAGGCGATACTGAAAGCCTGTGTCCGATTATTGATTTTAAATCACAATGATTTGTTTGTATTCTGATTCATGTTATCTCGTGGTAACTTCAGTGATTCCAACTGGATGAGGGGTGTATTTCATTTCGTAATGCAGGTAAGAAAGTTGTGGAAGCTCTAGTGGTTAGCTAACAAATTTCCTGTACCATTTGATAGTTACTGTGGAATATTGATGTCCTTGACATATTCTTTAATTAGTTGTTTGGTTTTTCTTTCTTCCTTCCTTCCCCTGCCCTTATTTGATGTTTGCCATCCTTCCTTCATCATGATGTTCTTCTTTGGGTCTCATTAGGACTTAACCGTGAAGACTGGTAATGGAGTCAAAGAAGAAGAGAAACCTACCAAAAAGAGGTTAGTTACTACAATTACAGAGGCTGCTGTTTGACTCTGTATGTGTACTCAGACAGGAACATTGGGTATTTATTTTTTTTCCAGTTCCCCTTGAGGTGATCGCTTTGGTAGTTAGATCTCTTGTTACATTTCTTCTGGTTTGTTGAATACTTTTTGATATGTTTTACACATCTGTGGAATAGATACTTCCTTTGTGAATTCTAGTTGTAAAAGAAGTAAAGTTAATATATCACAGAGGCAAGTTGAGTGAAGCGGAAGGACAGTTTGGTATGTATGAGTTGTTTTGATGACATAATTTGACTTCATGGAAAAGGCAGGTTCAAAGAGAGCTGGTCCAAATGAATGTACAGTGTAAGGCTTTGATATGAACACTTAATATTTAGTCTGTAGTAAGAATGTTGTTACAGTGAAATTTGGTTAGCTTAGGCTGCACAAAACTGGGAGTTAGTCAAAAGGACTTAATTACTCTTGGACCACAAATAGTTGGTTGTCATGTTGCCATTTGTTGGTAGCTGCTAAAGAGGTTGTTTGGTGCATACATGCCCTGGCTACCACTCTTGGAAAATTGTTCGTGATGGTATCTGAAATTTGTGCATAAACTTGTATGTTCAGGAATGAAACAAGGTCGAAAAATTGTGTATGCTGGTCGGGCCTTGGTTATAGCTTTCAATGGAACATGTTATTGATTGTGAACGTCACTAATGATATGAACGCTAATATGAATCTGTTGTTCTGAATGGAACCAACTTAAATCTGACAAGACTCATTTCTCTGACCCCAAATTTGATGTTGTCCTGGAATTTCCCCCTTTGAAACTCCCCTACATTTTCATCTAGTTTGACTTGTTGAACATGACACATACCCATAGATCTAGAATTAAAAGAGTGTCGACAGGTGTAAGCAAGGTTTAATAATAAGTTATCCACTAAAGCATAGACGAAGGTACATAGGCTTCTGAGTGAGTCTAAATGTGTTATGTTCAAATACTGGTAAATGTAGAAACATCTCTGTAATCATTTACTCAACAAAGCCCTATGTTTATCACTGCAGATCTCATGTAATTGTGTGAATTTTCTTTTCACCGGCCGTACCTGATGTATGGAAGCTGAATGCCGTTCAAGATGACCAAAGGTTACCACCATCCCATAATGTAAAACAATTGGTTTGTGGCCGCTTGTGCATTATATGGCCACATGTGATCTGCTTGTTAGCAATATAGTTTGATGGAGCTTATAAATTGCTCTGTATTCTCTTTTGCTGACCCTTTCATGTATTTGGTTGAAACAATTCCACTAACTTCCTTGGAAAAATTCTAAGAATGTCAAATAAAGCTCTTGCCTCTGATTGACTTTTATTTTGATACAAAAGGGCAATTAATCTGACAAATACATTCGTTTGTTGTGCTTCTCCATCCGTTCTTTATTGTTTTATTGAACTTTTGTACCAAGTTCATTTTTGATGTAGTCCCTTCCCAATAGCAATGTTGACCCGCTAGGCTCTCTGACCTTAACTAGACTAAGTGCCAAAGTTTGGGGTATGCATTTCCCTTTCTTTTTTTTGGCAGTTAAAACCTTCTAAGCATTTCATACCCAAGCGTAGTTAATTAGAGTGTAAGATGTTGAACAATGAAGAAATCCGGTCTTTTTTTAAACAGTGTTTAAAAGTTATATAGAAGCTACCTTCAGAAACTAACACAGTGATGCCTTTATGATCTGTGGAAAGTCCTCATTTAGCATGTCAGTGCGAACATTGTGCTGTTTCTGGTTGTGAGTCCTCGTCATTTGGAGGGTAAAATGTTATTCTAATGTTGTATAAGTGGGTGTGAGATGTCAGAGTTTGGTCTTTGAAATATTGGTGCCAGAAAGAAAACATTGAAACCTTATCTCTGGGGTGGCTGATTTGCATATAACTATGATTGGGGAGTACAACATCTTGAGGGTGATTTAAAGCCAGACTTGCCATTTCTTTGAACATGATGTACCATCTTATCAGTTAACTGTTCAGGTACCCATAGGGCTATTTCAAAGACGTGACTTTCTCTCTCCAGCAGAGACAAAAAAAGGAGTCGCAGTAGAAGCGGCAGTAGAGGAAAGGGACGAAAGAGATCTCGAAGTAGAAGCAGAGGAAAGAAGGCTAGGAGTCCTCATCGATCCAGGAGAAGCAGGAGTAGAAGCAAAGGAAAGAAGAAGAGCAGAAGTAAGAGCCCAGAACGAAACAGGTGAGCCAATCTTGTAAATTTATGATGTTTAATCTGATAGTTAAATTTTCAGCATAACTTGAATTCAGTGTTACTACGTCAATGGTTCTAAGAAGGTTTAAAGAGCAACGACCTTGTCAAACAATTGCTGTTCTGTGTTCCAATGATGCAAATCGGTATCAAATGAAAAAGAACATGGAAAATGTAGAGTGTACTATGGTGTGGTACTAACCAAAATCTGGAAGGGGCGCAAACTGTAATAATGCTTAAATGCTAACGTGGAGATGTGGTTTTGCATAGAAATACAGTAATATAATCTATGACATCACATAAGAACCTGGTGTATCTAATGAAGAAGGTCATAACGTAATACATATAACCAATTGTGTCAGTTGGAAACAGTAGCTCAGACTGGATTTTTAAAGAGTGAGTGTTTATGCTGCTGCTCTTGCCAACAGATCTCGTTATGACAAAGATAGAAGAGGGTATCGAGGCGGCAGACACGACAGAGACAGAGATCATGGAAAGGACAAGTACAGTGGTTATTCCAGTAACAGCGATAAGACAGCAGACGGAAAGAAGAGTCCTTCTCCTACAAAGTAAGTTCTGACATGATGCCCAAGGCAGCAGTTAAACTGACTGAGGTTCCAGTGGGAACTGGAATTGTTGCAGATATTAATAAGAAAATAGTATATTATTTAATTAACTTCTCTTACCTGAAGTTCTGGATGTATTATTGTAGTGGAAGCAGCAGAAATGTCAAGAAAGTTGGCTGGGGACATGTTGGGAAAAGGCACTATGACTATTTGGAAACTGAAATTTAATACTAACACCTCTATTGACAAAGACAGTTATTCAAGTTTCTAAATTGGTTTCCTTATGGACCACTACTTTACCTATGATTGCTAAGCATATTAAGGGTTTGCACTGCTCTCCTCTTGTTTCACTGACACAGTTCAATAGTACCTGAATATATTCAGCTCCATGCTGTTATTGTGGTTTTAGTGTTTCATGGGTGCCTGTATATATCCAGCTATTAGTTATTGTGGTTTTAGTGTTTCATGGGTGCTTGTATATATCCAGCTATGAGTTATTGTGGTTCTAGTGTTCCATGGGTGCCTGTATATACCCAGCTATGAGTTATTGTGGTTCTAGTGTTTCATGGGTGCCTGTATATACCCAGCTATGAGTTATTGTGGTTCTAGTGTTTCATGGGTGCCTGTATATATCCAGCTATTAGTTATTGTGGTTCTAGTGTTTCATGGGTGCCTGTTTATATCCAGCTATTAGTTATTGTGGTTCTAGTGTTTCATGGGTGCCTGTATATATCCAGCTATTAGTTATTGTGGTTCTAGTGTTTCATGGGTGCCTGTATATACCCAGCTATGAGTTATTGTGGTTCTAGTGTTTCATGGGTGCCTGTATATATCCAGTCATTAGTTATTGTGGTTCTAGTGTTTCATGGGTGCCTGTATATATCCAGCTATTAGTTATTGTGGTTCTAGTGTTTCATGGGTGCCTGTATATATCCAGCTATTAGTTATTGTGGTTCTAGTGTTTCATGGGTGCCTGTAGCTAGCTGATAACAGTTTTGTTGCTGCCCTTTAATGTCCTACTTCTTTACCTATGATTTGGAAGGGATGTTGGATTAGCTTGTACAGAGGGTCTGGTGGCTGTACATCTTGATATAAACATCTACCAATGTGATTAAGTAGTCATATATGCAATATTACTTTCACCATGTATTGGTCACTGTAGTATGTGGAAGTTTGAATGAGTTTATTTCTTTATCTCTCATTTCTTCTGTATTTCAGGAAGAAAGAGACAGCTGACTCTGAAAACAGAGATGCCAGGACTGTGTTTGTCATGCAGTTGTCTCAGAGAGTTAGGGAGAGAGATCTTAAAGAATTTTTTGTTGCTGTTGGAAAGGTAAGGTCATCAGTGATAGATGTTATGAAAATTTTGTATTTCTTCATGAATTGTGATATGTAAGTACTGCTGTTCTGAAGTGGCTACCTTACCAAAGAGATTAAAATGGAAAAAATTAAAAAGTCTTGGATCCATATCAAACTTTTACAGTTTTGTAAACAAATGTTTCTTTTTCCCATTTCTTTTGAAGGATTCCATAGATTCATAATGTCCATGGCAGGCCATACATCTTGAATGATGAAACTAAACATACTGTTAAGCCAATGAAACAATCTCAATAATTTTTTAATGTTTTTGTCTCTCTCCTTCTTTCATCAGGTCAGAGATTGTAAAATAATCACTGACAGAAACTCCCGAAGGTCAAAAGGTGTTGGTTACGTTGAATTTGATGATGAAGCTAGTGTGCCTTATGTAAGTCAACATTCTTTTCCCTTTTGTTTTTGACATATTAATGAGATTTTAGTAATGACAGTGGCTATTTGTATGTCTGTCTATGATACAGCATATCAGTGTTTGAAAAACCACATTCAAAGTTAAAAGGTTGATTCTCAGGTGGCAAGAAGCAGAATATTTGAATGAATATCTCTAGTAGGTTAATTTGCTGAAAAGT
>JAIPMN010005912.1:0-19406 GCA_020650975.1 Apostichopus californicus
CTCCCCCCCCCCCCCCAAACCCCATCTGGCCATTGTATAATGTGGCACTATAGCTAAGTTAAGTTTATTTGGCGGTTTGGGTCAAATTTCATCTCTTCATTAAAAAAATTAAAAAAATTTTGCCAGGTATTTCCTTAATCTAATATATTCAAACACAAGAATTGAACAGACTTTAAATGAGCTAATATTATTTTTTAAAACTTGTTAGTTATTTTCATTATTGTGATTTAATTGGTTTCCCAGATTGGAGATTTTGGAACGTCACTCAAGGCAGGGATGAGTGCCTCGTAGACTTTGATGCCTTCCAAGAAGACGTCCTCGTTGATGAATTCATTGTGATCGTGGAGAAGGATCGGCGTGTTCTTCATGGGTGAGAATCCGATGCATGGGTAGCCTGCCATCCTTAAATACCTGCTATCTGTAGCTGCTGGGAAAACCTCCAACTCAAATTCGATGTCACTGGTGTCGGAGAAAAAATCAAATTATAGTTGGATACAGTAGGCTACTCAGTAATGGAGACATAATCCCAAATATTATATCACACTTATGACATACATTTCTCATCACCAGCATCCTGAAGCCCCCCTCCACAACCCCATGAGCAGCATCCTGAAGCTCTCCCCTCCACCCCATGTCCATGAGCGACATCCCAAAGCCCTGCTCCCCCACCCCATGAGCAGCATCCCAAAGCCCTGCTCCCCACCCCATGTCCATGAGCAGCATTCCAAAGCCCTCCTCCCCCACCTCATGTCCGTGAGCAGCCACCCGAAGCCCTCCTCCCCCACCCCACATCCTCCTTAAAATCAATAATAAAAACATTAAAAAAAGCAACTTATGAAAACCTTGTTTTATTTTGATAAATATCAACATGTTGACAACATACTGTAAGCCAAGCTGCCATTTTCCTAGTCCTATCAACAGCAGGAGATGGCTTTGCTTTCTTTAGTATCCCTTTGCTGTTCGTTTCATATCGTCAAGGGATAAATAAACAATCAATGTCCACAATTTCAAATGCTCCTAAATGTTTTGACCATTTTAGTAAAATTATATAAACATATTAATGATTAAGAATGAAAACCACTAGAAATACAATCACTAGTGACTGCTAGCGAAGAGGCTGACAGTGTATCAGTGCTGTGAATTTCTTCAGTTCTTATGCCCATGAACATCTTGTGCGACTTATTTTAGAAGGTATTTCACTAACACCTCTAGCGGCTGAGCGTATATATGTGAGTGTTTTGTTAATCTAACATGTAAAATGACTTTGCACATGTGAAGTTGAAATCTACCAATCATGAAAGGGTTTATAGACAAAACTCTTACCATTCGTTAAGTGTCTCCTCAAAGGCCGTCCACCACGGAAGCTTGTTACTGAGCTTGGTAATATTGCTCTCGAACAACTGTTATTAATAACAAGAAAGAAAGAAAGAATTTGAAATAAACAATTTCACAAAATAGTTTTATTTGATAAGACATCTATTATCATTTGCA
Organism: Apostichopus californicus; assembly: GCA_020650975.1. Taxonomy (NCBI): domain Eukaryota; kingdom Metazoa; phylum Echinodermata; class Holothuroidea; order Aspidochirotida; family Stichopodidae; genus Apostichopus; species Apostichopus californicus. The sequence goes on from JAIPMN010005912.1 coordinate 1,492, forward strand.
AATATTAGAAACAAAAATTGCCAAAATTATCTCTCACTGACTTTTGTGATAACATAACCACCACGGAAGTAGTAATGGGAAGGGAAATATATTTAATACATAAACAAAGAGGCAATGGGGTATAAATCGTGATGTATGATACACTGAAACACATCACAATGTTTATAAAAAAAAATTAGACTTGAAATTTCAGGACTGCTGGAAATATCTTCCTAGCTTTGATGTCATTCATGGAAAAATTTCTAAAGATGTCTAAGAAAAGGATAAACAGAAAACTAAAGGTGAAAATGTAAACAGACTTTGAAAGAGTTTGAAAGAAAGCAAACCCGATCAGTATAAAATGGGATTTACACCAGTCATCTATGGAATACAGAATATAATTTCTGTAGTCTGCTAATTCATAAAGTTGCTTTCACCTTATACAAAGGATCAGGCAATGATATCAGGGACATCGGTTAATCCAGGCCTAGTGTCTAACTTTAAACCCCAAAGGGGGGGGGGGGGGTTGGATTCCTGTGAAGTTAAATAAACAAGCACAACTTTGCAGCTCCCCAAGCAAACATGCAGCTATGCTTCTCTACAGGAGTATACCCAGCAGCTAACACACATGGTAACCTTAACTGGTCCATTTTGTGACCAAAACACACCAGTTATTTTTAATACAACACTAAACCTGCTGGCCATCCCTACCAACTGTTATATCACAGTTACCTCCACTGAGTGAAATTTGAAACAACATGAATGGCTTTCTTACCTTCCTGCTTCTAAATTTTTGGGTAAAAATACTCAAATTCAACTCACCTGTGGAAACTCATGACTGACACCATCTCCAGCATCTGCACACCAACCCTCGACCATTTTCCTTAGTTCCTTGGAGAGAGAGAAAAGAAAACATGTTTGGAAAATTATCCACATACCCACCAAACCCCCACACCACACGGCCCAAAACCACTGGGGCATTAATACCAGTTTTACAAATACTGTTGCCACATTCGAAAACTCTTTCATCCCAAGACCGACCATGTATGCTATCATAAATGTGACCAGGGATGTGCTCACACTGGGCAGCACCGGGCCGGCTGCGCCCAGCAGTTCTGAATGCCGCCCAGCACAAACAGTATTTTAAACATTTCTGCCCGGCACAAATTTTACTATGACCAAAGTTTGGGAGAATACATGGCACAGAATAGGAAACATAGCACCACCTAAGCATACTTCATGTGCAAAATTTGTCCAGTGGGGAGGGGGTACCCCACCCATGAGATCCCTCTCCCAGGGTGTGGATCACACTACCGCACAATCTGCCCGGCACTCAAATATTCCTGAGCACATCCCTGTGTGACCATACGTAAGATACCAGTCACTGTTAGTAAAGAATGCCATTGATACGCTCGAATGCATCGTGTGATGCCTATCAGTGATCAACGGTTGCTATGGTGATTTGCCAGACAGATGACTTGCACTATGATTTCAACAGCATGACATACCAGTAGAATTAGATTCTCAGTTTCAGTACCAGTACAGATCTACCACGGTGAATACCGGTACAAGTAACTGTGCTAACAGTATGAGCATGGGTAGGGACTCACTGCAGATCTGCCTGCATAGTCAATGTAAGGACAACAGATGTGCTAGTCATGGTCACCGCTTGCAGCAAGTCTAGATCAACATAGCAGCTATTGACCAAATTTTCTTCCCCAATAAAGACAATATGCATTTTAATCAGCAAGCAATTAGAAAACCGGCAATATTTTATATATCATAACATATATTCAATTACACTTATGACAGAGAGAGGAAGCAGCATTTTTCAGAGAGACTTACCTCTTTAGATAGGCCTTCAGACAACCTTATATCAAACACTGCTTTCAACTCCATTGGTACCACATTGTATGCAACACCACCCTGTGAAAAGAAGTGATAAAAATAAGAAGTCCATTCAGCTTAAATATAAACACTGCTTGCAAAATGTATACAACCCTTTTCTACAGACTCCGCTATGACTGAAAATCCATGCAGAGTCTATCAAACACAACTTCCTTTCACCAAGAATACAAGGTCTTCACCTTCTCGATCTTGTTAAAACTTTTATCAGTCTGAAATACGCAATCTAGTAAGCACTTCATAGAGCTGTATTTTACGTTTAATTTGCTACAAACTAATAATGTATGTATGTATGTATGTATGTATGTATGTATGTATGTATGTATGTGTGTATGTGTGTATGTATGTATGTATTTTAGATCCTCCTGCAAGCAGGAACTCGTGAAGAAGCCATCATTGACTTATCAAAGCCGCAAGTTGACTGAAGTCAGTCTCTTAGATTCATATTTAACGTCCATGATTATGAATTGTCAACAACTCTGTAACTGGACGACAGAGTGACTCGAATTGGGACCTTATGATTGAAAGGCATAATTGAAAAGCATAATGATCCTATATTGGACTGTGAAGGGAATTACGAAAACCTGAAAACTTTAAGATTAAACCGAAATTAAAACAAACATGACAGATATGGTTCTAAGTTACCAGATGTGAAAACTATGATACTGCTTTACATAAAACCAGATTATTGCCCCAAACTGAAGACTGCTAAAGTACTTCTAGTGTTTAATTTTTAACTAATAACTGTGTTCAAAAATTCTTTAAATATGCCGTTTGCCTATAAAGCAATCATTCATCAACAAACACTTACTTGAACCATTGTCAAATTCAAAGTAGAAACATCACCGAGTTTAAGATTCTCTTTCTCCATCCTAAGAAATGCAGCAGTAGAAAAAAAAATGTTCTACTTGTTGTAATGGTGAAGAATTAGCTGAAAAATCCTCTCATCCCGAACAACAATACTAGCAATGCATCATTACCCTCCCCTCCCCCTCCCCCACAGTTCTAACACACCCAAGTATTTGGAAAGAATGGTCAAATCAAAAGATACATTTATAACAACAACAATACAGTCGATAATAAGAAGAGTCAATTACATTTCTGGAAAACATTTGCAATGAAATAGGTAGATGACATGCAAACAGGAGTCAGGTTTATTCTCAGACCAGCTATGTGACTGAGGGAATGGGGAGAGGTTAATTCTGAGACCAGCTACGTGACTGAGGGAATAGGGAGGGGTCAATTCTGAGACCATCTATGTGACTGAGGGAATGGGGAGGGGTCAATTCTGAGACCAGCTATGTGACTGAGGGAATGGGGAGGGGTTAATTCTGAGACCAGCTACGTGACTGAGGGAATGGGGAGGGGTTTATTCTCAGAGCAGCTACGTGACTGAGGGAATGGGGAGGGGTTTATTCTCAGAGCAGCTACGTGACTGAGGGAATGGGGAGGGGTTAATTCTCAGACCGGCTATGTGACTGAGGGAATGGCGAGGGGTTAATTATGAGATCAGCTATGTGACTGAGGGAATTGGGAGGGGTTCATTCTGAGACCAGCTATGTGACTGAGGGAAAGGGAGGGGTAAGCGGTAAGGTTTCTCTCGTAAACACAAAAATATTGCTTGGTTCTCTCTCTCAAAAGAAAGTAGGGCGGGTCACCTCCAAAATCCACGATTTGATCTAAAATCCATGATTTGACTAAAAATCCATAATTTGCTCAAAGTTGTTGACATGTTTAATGGAAGGTATTAAAGTAGCCAACAAGTGATGAGTTGTTTTGGAATTTTTGAAACTTCACCCACACCTCTGCCTGTATCAGTTGGTAAATCCATGTAACTGATAAACCACAACGAGATATAGCTAGCAGCATCTGTAATCCCTCATCAAAGCATATTTGGTTTGCTTCAATGCAGAGTACAGGTGAAGAAGACACACTTACCTTTTTTTCTCCTTTTCTCGGAAAGCATGCGCAGAGGTGATGATTTTTTGCTGTTAGGGTGAAACAAAGAGACCACAAGCTTTAAAGAAGACAGTCAACATCTCATGCTATGATAAAGTAGAACACTTCGAGTAGCTGTAATAAATTCATATAATACTAATGGATAGGTCACACATGAAAACTATATCCCCAAATATTGAGAGAAAAGAAATAAAAATACCAACTTTAGTTAATGATGATGTATAAAATGAATAAAATGTCCAGATATTTCCCAATAAACAATGCAAATTTCATTGACAATGAGAGGATGAAGCAGTCTCATAGGAAGAAGGAGGATGTACCATTTTCTCCCCTACGTAATTTTCAATGAACCTTGACCCGTGTCCGGTATCTCCTGTGCATGTAATTTCAAGACCTGGAATAGAGATTGGAAGTGTAGCTTTGTTAGTTTCCTAGTGATACGTAACATCGGTCGTTGAATGAAACAAGATGTTACAGGAATGTTTGTTTAGCAGTCAACTTTTTCTTGCTAAGGGAATTTTTTTTGGTATTCTGAGAATAATAACCGGTCAGTTCATTATAAACTAAGACAGAATACAAATAATGTAATTCAATTTGTAGAGACGATGTCAATCATTCTGCTGTTGCCAGATACAATCTTAAAGTTTCAACACAATCTATAGAAATCATCACAATTAAAAAGTTATGCTATGTGGTTTTCACTTGCAAATTACTACAGAAAATATATTATAATTTTTCCCCCCTTAAATGGTAAACTTTGACTATGGATACATTCTTTTACATAATTAAACATTCCTTATGAATTTGTTTTCTTTATGAAACCATTTTATTAAAACAAAAATGATATCTGCTAAGGCATTCCCCCCCCCCACACACACACCCTCCCACAGCCCCCCACCCCACCCCAAATGCAACTTAAATTTGATTTACTATGATGCAATTAGTACTTCACATCAGCTACATTGACACAAACACTAGTGAAGCAGAACATAACTTGTTTTATAATATTTCTTTAGTTTCAGTTGATTTCCCATCATTTATGAATTGGTGCAAAGTTGCTGGTTTGTTTTTTAGTACAAAGTGAGATAATACCAACCAACACAACTTGTGTGAAAACAAAATATAAAAACCTTGTCCATTTTTTGCATTGGTGATACTATCGTTATTTTTTCTTTTCTTTCCATTTTTTTGGTGGGAAAAGGAGGTGCGGTGAAGGAGGAATGGCAGTTTGGAGGATAGGCCACTTCTAGAACACATTTACTATGTCAAGATACCTGCATATAGTACTGAACTGTACACTCTGTATACTTACGTACAGTGCCGCGTTCACCATAGAACACAGTGTACTTGTCTTCTGGGTTTGCAAGACCTAACAGGGCCAAGAAATTAATTTTATTACATATCACAAAAGATGCAAACTTTGACAAGATATGGATTGTAAATTAAAACCCAACAATTACTATTCTAAGTAAATATGGATACACTACCCCCCTTTGACCTCCTGTTTGGTTACTATATACTTTTATATGGACAAGCAAACAGATATAGAAGTCACACCTACTTTCAAACTTTGTTGTGGAAAGTCACTTTAAATCTGTTCAAAATTTGCATAAAGTTTCAAAAAGGTACAAAATCCTGGCTTCTTTCAAGGTTCCATGCAACTTGTTCCCTAAAGAACAACACAGAAGCTAAAAGTGTATTAGCTGTTCCTATCTACCCATTGATGGAAGACTCTGTGCTTTGCAAGTACTATTAAAATGTTTACACTTTGGCGCATCTGGGCGTGCGGACCTGTCGCAAGTTTGAGAGCAGGTCACCGCTTCAAATATTCTCTATTAAGAAATGTTGACAAGTTACCACAGCTTATCTTTGACTGAAAGCAAACAACTTATAAATTGTGTCGTGGTGGTTTCTTTCATCTCTACTGTTTACGAATAAGGTTCATATATAGGAAACTAATGCTGCCGGAATTGACACCTGAGAGGTTATAAATTGTATTTGCAGGGATGTGCTCACACAGGGGGTGGGGGGGGGTGGTGGGGAGGTTACTGCTCCCTGTACCGAAGGGGAACACAAACCTTCATCGAGTGCGAATCCTACATTCATTTCCTTGAATTCTTCTTGTTCAGTTACTAGCTCCCTCATTCCACTTCCTCCGATTTCCTCATCTACAAAAAAAGAACAAAAACAGAAAAAAATGGAGGTAATTTTGAAAGAGAGCTGCTCTAATGACAGTGCAGTGTTCCTATATTAAAAGGCAAGAGAAAAAAAAAAAAGAACCTTTTGAAAAACTGTATCCATATTGAGTAATCGTCTTTGAGGGCAAAGCCTGAATTTCTCACATCAGCAACAACTTCCCTGTGAGGCAAACTGACAATTTACTGGTTTTATCAAGGCATATATATGACATGTCATTGTAATAATAAACACAGAAACAAAATGAGAGCTGGATACATTTATACTTTCAAGTCCACGCATCAGTAACCATGACAACATTCAAATTCAAAAGGCCTAGAGTTTGACTGTCGTACTCACCGGGAACAATCGTGAGGTAGATGTTCCTCAGCGGCTGGAATCCTGATGCCCTCAATCTCTTAATGGCTTCAATGTATCTGTCAAAAAGTCAAACACTGAGGGTTTTATAATCATTAGCGAATTTAGATCTAATCATCTTTGATAGCTAAATCTAGTGAACATATGAAAAATTCAAAAGTGTAATTTTAAGTTGTTACTCTCTCTCTGGGCTAGAATCTCCCTAATTTCTACCATCGTCAGAAGTGACTTAAGTCCAACCGGAGTCATCAAAGAGGTGTCCAGGTGAGAATTCTCACCATGTCACAAATTGACGACATCCACTGTTGCGAAGAAAAAAAAATGCAAAAGTTTTTTTTTAATTGTTTCTTTTTCCCCTTAAAAGTGACAATTTTTCAAACACAAACGATACTCACTGAATGGTAACACTCTTCATATCCTACGGAAAGTGAAAAGAAATATGAAACAATCTATAAACTGCAATACAAAAAGAATAAAAAAACATATTCGTTGACCATCAGGTATAAAGTAGCAAAGTTAGAAACAGACTGCAGCTTGATTCAAACCTTCCCAGAAATGTATGTGTGTATCCAGGCATACCAATTGGTGCAAGTTGTTTCTGTTGTGTGAAAGATGCTTGACAGAATGAAAAGAGCTATTAGACTGATACACCGAAACGTTCTATATGAAAGTTTACGGTAATCTTTAATGCATAAACAAATTATATATTAACAACGATTTTAAAAAGTGTTTTCAAGAATTTGGAAAGTAAAATTGTCGATATGTTCGTTTCAATGATTCCATGGATTCATTTATAAAGGTCACAACCTCAACTCCCTCTCACAACTGCACTACAAAAACATTAAGTTAACATTGAGTTAATCCTCAAAAATAACACCTATAGCTTCTTCAAATGAAGAAAACAACCTCTATGAACCATTCTTTCAGCATATCCTATCCACCATTGTAAATCGTGTGTCCTTATGTTTTAAAGCAATCGTTTGTAAGTTGTACTATCATAACCCATATTTCACTATTTCTTTTCCCATGGTATGATTGTGCAATTAGCCAGTACTTTATTGCAGCAATATCTACCTGAGTTCCTCTGGCGTAGATGTTACCCTCTTCGCTCTTCTCGGCACCAAATGGATCCCACTTCCAGTGCTCCTGTCGGCCACAAACACACAAGAAACTCGCTCATTACAGGCAAAATCACATGAAAGCCAAACAGTAAAGCGGGACACCTCCCCCCCCCCCTTCACCCAAACTGAACATGACCTGACCAAGCTTGTTCGTCTTATCACTTCACTTGACCACGACCGATCAAGAGTTACAATAGCCTTACAATAGCCTTACAATAGCCTTACAATAGCCTTTCAATAGTCTTATTGTCGCAACTGTTGCAGTCTAGAAAACCAAACATTCGTTGGCTTTGTCACGCGTAGGAGAGAATGTGTGTGCAGTGTTCACAACCACAACTAGAGGTTCAACAATTGTAAACAATCACATGGAAATCATTTTGCATGTGACCTACAAACTTGCACCGGTCATTACCAGTAGCAATAGAATTTTGGCAAAGTCAAATACAAAATTCACCTTTTGAAGGCAGAAATTTGAAGAAGGATAAAGATAAATTTATCCTTGCATAGATAACTCTTCACAAGTGTGGCACTCCATATTTTAACTTTGTGTTGAGAAAGGACCTCAAATTGGTTACTGTGTCACTTTGGAAGGAGGCAGACATTGTGTGTTTCCTCTTTTCTTGTATTACTTTGGCAACCCTGCTCCTTCTATTCATCCAACCCTTGATCTGCTTCCAAACACAGATTCTTTCTCTTCAACTGAAGCTTCTTCAAAGGACAAACCAGAAAACATACCATGTAGACTGGTACAACATACCATGTAGACTGGTACAACATACCATGTAGACTGGTACAACATACCATGTAGACTGGTACAACATCCATATGAGAATTTAGAAGGAGACACTTCAAAGATGGATCTGTTCCTTCCCACTTCATGATCACGACTGGATCTCCTGTCTTCAGCTGAAAGAAGAAAATGCACAAAGTCAATGGAATGTAATGAAGAGCACTGTAACACATACCAACCTCTATTATAGTGGACATTGCAATACTAAACAGCAGCAAATGAAACACACACACACACAAAAAATCCTTTATCAAAAGTGCTTGTAAAATGATACACTACACAATTAATATTGACATATTAATATAAATGTTTACTAACATAAAAATTTCATGATATATGCTAAAAGGAATCATACTCACATCTCTCATACATAGGACAGTTCTCGACAAAGTTGCCGCAAAAATATGTTGAAACTTACTTTGAAAGATTGGCACTCTAGGCCTGCTTCTTCTCCAATGCTTAAAAGCAATTTCACAGCACCATCTGGAAAAATAAAATTGATCATCTGTTTTAACATTAAATTTTTTAGTGTACCTTCACTTACCGGCATAACATAAACATGACTGGTTTACTATTCTGAGGGTCTCCCACAAGTAATGGTCACATCACAGCAACACATATTGGGTTTGATGCATCCTGCACGGTCTGTTTATACTCAAATTTTGGCACAATGTCTGTTACTGTCTTTTAACTTTCACCTACCGTAAACGGGTTCTGGATGGACCGTCTTGCATCTAAGATACTCCCTTAATGTAGTTACCACTTTCTCTTCGGTCTTTGCCTTTTTGGAAGCCATTTTGTAGCTAAACTAATAATGAGAACAAGAGATTATATATATTTTGTAATGTAACTATGTAGTTATATCCCCAACAAATCACTTTAAGCATGTGCTTCCATGCCTCTTTGTCTTAGAGAGTAACTACTTACTTCCTGTTCCCGAGTTTATTCAACCCTCACCCACATCATAGTCGTATAAGCCCCCTTTGTCCTTATTCCATGAAATATTCATGCTTAACCACAGATGACAACCTATTGCATCTCATGTGTACCAAAATGTGGTTATTCATAGCCCTCTTCTATGTGCCTTGGTAATTATAAGTAAAAGAGTCTATGACAAAGAGTTTATGTCACAGGGAGGTTATCCCCCTTTCTCAGGAAGTTGTAATGACTTAAATACTGTAGTTCAGATGTACTATCCTGGATCTGCACTCCAGCAATAATATTATTATTATCTCAGAATAAATGAAGTTAATTTTCTTCAATTATATATCTGTCTAGACTTTCTCTTTATCTGCTGTTAATTCTACTTATTTAATAACTGAGCACTGAACTAATTGAGCTGGAGCACCCCCACAAAACAATATAGAGAGAGATTAGACTAAAGTGCTAAAATACAATTTAAACAATGTACTGTGCACTGATACATGTAACTTTAAGCCTTGAAAGCCAAACTACTGTACAACAAATATTCAAAGACAATGAGGAGAAATTAAAAATACATAGAAGCAGAAGAATGCAATTATGCAATAATATGGTATACCAGCTAAATTATTCGCTGAACACACAATACTTTATTTAAGTATGTAGATCTAATATTCATCTGAGAAAACCCTTTACCTTTTATTTAGAGTAATTGTATTGTATTGTATGCTATGCATGGCATTGTATTAGATATGCAATATTATGTATAACATAACTTAGGGCCTTACACTTGCACCTATGTTACAGAACAATGTCTTCCTGCTAACAATTAGTAAAATAGGCTACATGAGACTCCAGGGTCCAGTCTCTTATGAAAAAACTTAACACTCACAAGTCACAGGCACTCTCAACATTTTAATCATATATACACATACTAGCCTCGAACTAAAGTTAGAAGAATAAATAGTGTGTGACCATTGTTGGAGCGCCAGTGGTTATACCAAGGTCTATCACTAGGCTAGGCATAATTACTAGAGTCTACACTAGACAATTGCTTGTGTATATTGGCTAGCGTTAACTGAGGCAACTAGTATTAGTAATACTAGTATAGCCTAGCAGAGTATACTATATCTTATATATGGCTAGCGTTAATCTAATTTAAGTAAGGCAGCACCTACACTAGGCCTAGGCCAAAGTAAGGCCGAGCCTATGCCTAAGCTTAAGTCAGAATCGTCTTATGTTCTTCATCACAATTTGTATAAAGTTAGGCTAGGTTCCCTGCTTAACATTTCTGATCTTCCATTAGCACTGAAAGAAACCAGTACAATTTCAAACGTTGTTCTTACAACTTCAGAATCCGTACCCGCAACTTTGATTCACCCAGCAAGTAAACTAACGTAACTTCGTTGTACTTCCAATGTGTGAGCTGAGATCTGCGAAACTGCAGCGCAAGTACCAGTCGGTAGAAGCACAGTAAAAGATCAGCTGGTCACGGATTGTTTTACAAATATACGGAAGCTTTAAAAGTGCCATCAACATAAGAAAAACTTTGCACCAATCAGTCAACATTTTTCAGTGAATTAACGATCAACATAAGAAAACTTTACCCCAATAAGTCAACAGTTTTCAGTAAATTTACTGAAAAATGTTGACTTATTGGGGCAAAGTTTTCTTATGTTGATGGAACTTAATAGCTTCCGTACAAATAGGAACAAGACGGCAATCCATGAAGTTTCAGATCTCATCTCCTTCATGATGGAGTGATTGTTTGCACTCTGAATGCATCTGGTTGCTATCTTAGTTACTAGGATAGAATCTAGTTTTTACGTGCAGTTTAGTTTAAAATATAGCCGAAGAAAGAACAAGCAAGGATATGGAGCCCACAAGTGCTTGAAATACACATGTAACTTTAAATTAGAACAACTTTAACTTAATTATGTTTATGTAGAACTTCAATGAGTACAGTATGTAGACATACTAATGGGCTGCAAAATTGAAGAAGATTTTTATCCACACTTTTTCGTACAATTTGGGCCAAGTTTAACAGTCAGTATTGGAAGAATTAGAGTATTTACAAGCGCAACCTTGCGTTTAGTTCTAAATTATAGACCTTAGTTTATTTTCTCCACTTGACGTCTAAACTTTTAACGTTATTTCTATTTTCGGGAAGCCTTAGTACCCCCAGGTCAATGGTCAATGACCCTCAGGCTGTAGACCTCCACCCCTTCATCATAAGAATCTCATTAGCCTCTGCATGGCCCTCCCAAAAATTATCCCATAAATGCGATGATAAAATATGTAATACTTACGGTAAATATATGAATAAACGTCGTCTACACAAAGCGACGCAGTGATTTATTTCAAATACGCAGTGATAAACACAAATGTACGACCATGGTGTAATAAACAACATAATTATGGTTGGTCCTTGCAACATGCTCAGTCATGTGCATGGAAGTTAATCCCCATCGGGATTGAAAATTGGTAAACTTTAATTTCAATGTTTGAACCGACGCGTAGGCCTACCTATGTATGTATGCGTGTATGCGTGCATGTATATATGTGTGTATGTATGTATTTTAGATCCTCCTGCAAGAAGCCATCATTGGCTTATCAAAGCCGCAAGCTGACCGAAGTCAGTCTCTTAGATTCATATTTAACGTGCATGATGATGAATTGTCAATTGTCAACAACTCTGTAACTGGACGACATACATTAATCTTGGAGTGACTCGAACCGGGAACCTTATGATTGGAAGGCACCGGCGTTAACCACTGAGCTAACACTCCTAATGTGAAAAATGTATGTAACCTTTAATCTGGCTGAACAACATGTTCAGCTCCTATGATACCCAAAATATGGGAATGTTTAATTACATATATAGTATATCAGGAATGAATGATCTCTGCCGAGGGTTCCTATAGATTTTCCCCATTTAGCTAGGAGCCGGGGGGCACGTGCCCCCCCCCCCCCACTTTTTTCCAGTATAGCAAATGTGCCCTACTGGCAAATAAAATGTGCCCCTTTGATGAAGAACTGTCTTTGGATATCTTAAGCCTTTGTTAATTTTAATATGTTATTTTAATTATTTATTTTTAGTCTGTACATGCTATTTTTAAAATGGCATCTCATATCTTTTTGTAGCACGGTTAACAATAAACAATGTCAATTAATAGTATTGATAGCATACTAACACATCATATATATTTAAGTGATATGGCCGGTGTGTATCGGTTTATAGCATAACGAGTGGTGGTTGTGGAATGAGAAAGTGCCCCTCTGATGTTGTGCCCCCCCCCCCACTTTTTGGAAGCTTCCTGCCCCCTGTATATAGAACAACGGAACTTGAACGGAATAACGGTAGAATCAAGTACAATACGCCATCTGACGTACTCCGCGTTATCATCCCCCACCCCTACCCCACCCCTCATAATGAAAGGGATTAATGGCTTAAATATTTAATGAAGTAGTCGGAATCCCACACGTTCACCATATGAAGCCGCACCCCACACCATTTTATCTGCGCCCACCCCTCCAAACTAAAATATATATGACAACAACAAAATCACCCCTAGCTGTATTGTCCAGGTGTTTCATTGGTATGCTTATACGTTCTTGAGTGTGGCCATATATTGTGCTTTTGCGCTCCTTGTTAGCTTGCAATATTATGGGGGAGGGGGGAGGGGGTGATTATTGAGATACTATAGGCTACACGGATTCTTTAAACATTAACAACTTCCGTATTTACTCATGTTTAATCTATTCGGCCCCAAAGTTTGTCTTTTGCAGTTATATGTTGAATGCATTCATTAAGTTGGCCTTTATCATTTATGTTGAATACATTCATATTTCATGTAGTCATTTATGTATTTATGCGTCACAGGAGTGATTCGATGTTAAAGCAACAAGTTAAATTTCTTGATTTAATAAGACGGCACAAGGGCACCTATATCAAGACGCACAATACAGCAGAAATTCTCAATTATATGTTTAATTCATCCATTATTCATGTATTCACTTTAAAGTTGCATAATTTGTAAATAAGGAGCTACTTCGGTATTTTTCTTTGTTTTGCGTAGACAGTATTATTCCAGATTTCTCGTTCTTATAGCTTGACATATTTAGCGGCAGGTGTAATTCCGTAATTGACATTTTCTTTCAAAAGACGGCATATCTCAATTAAGTTTAATTGTTTTCATTAACCTTGACGCATATGTTAATTCTTATATAATAAAAAACGTAATTCGTCACAATAATGTATCTACCATGCGTGAGAAAATCAAAAAACAGTGTCACATGCAGTTCACGCTTTCCAATTATATTAAAATATACAGCAACATCCCTATAAGCTAAGTCTAACACAATTTAAACTTGTTGTGTGTGGAACAGTTTCTTCAAGGAAAGAATGGATCCTTTTTCTGTTTTCTTTGTTTGAACGCACTTCTTAAAGAAAATTTCGGGAATAATGAAGTAAAAATAAAAGTTGAAGATTATACTACTTGAAAATATCAATCTTGAGTAAGTAATTTATTGATGTCGATATCAAGGTTGTGTGAGTAATTAGTAGTAGCAGGACATTAATCACAAGCTTATAATGATAAAGATAAGAATTATAAGATAACCAATTAAAAAAAAAGGATTTTCAGATAATGAGCACGACCATAGTTTTAATAATCGAAAAATAAAGTCACAGAATCTTTAGGTAGAGTTGTAGCTGTGTAAGACTAAATACTAGCCCAGCCATTTAAATTGATGAGTACACATCTCTAAACTTGTACATATAAATATAACGTTGATTGATAATAATGTATTTTAACGGTCTTCCTAGACATATCAAAATTCATTTTTTTTACCTTTATTCACAATTGCAATTTAAGATCTTTTATGTAGCACAATGCATTTTCTTGCTCCCTTTGTATACTATTGTATGGTAAAAATTGTATATACATTTTCTATCTCCTATATGTCCAAGTCTAACCCTACAAACGACTTGCAACACCATCAGAAAGTGAAAAAGCAAATATATAAGTGTATACACTATCGGGGAACCAGGTTCTCGCTATCGCAACTCACCTCTAACCCCCTGGCCCCTTAATCGGAGGAGGAGGAGGAGGAGGAGGAGGAGGAGGAGGAGGTGGGTCAACGGATCCTCCTGTCTTTGGGTTGGGGTATGGAGAGGATGGGCCCCTGATATCTAAATAAATATATTCTAAAGGCTCAGTTATGTTATACTTCCCGTTCCAGATTTCCAGTAACACACGTTTTAGGAAACAGTGTTACAAACGAAACAAGAGGGCAATCCATGGAGTTGCAGATCTAATTTCCTACATGACTTTACTCTTGGCATCTAAATTTAGGTAAAAGGTATGCCATTTGTTTACATAGCAAGCTTGAACTTGACCAGACTTACGGAGTAGGGGCAGTTCGCGACACACTTTTTCGCACAAGTAAGACCAAATTGACCTTAATTGACCTTTGTTCTCGACCCTAAACACCAAAAACTGCACTATTTAAAATTCTTCTCATCTTTCCCTATACATGTTGTGTGGTTAAATGCCTTTGTCCACATGTTGACAAGCAGAAGATAGTTAAAAACCAATTTTTAGATTTCTTGACCTTTGACCCAATACGTCATCAATCACGCATGCAAGAGTTGACATGGTATGCGGCGCCTACCCACTAAGTTTGAACTTGATCGAACTTGCGGTGTAGGAGGAGTTCGCGAAAAACCTTTTTGCTCACTCACACTTACAAGCATGCAAACACATCCTTACATTTCTGATGTGGGATGAAGTACAATTATCTCATCTCCCTTAACAATTACATTGTAGGGAGATGAGATAATAATATCAGATAAATATCAGTCACGTGACTTATCTAAATACGATGTTTGTTTGTAATGGAGCATGTATATACGTACTATCGTGTGATTACTGAGTTTGTCTTGGTTGGAAATTAAAAGAACAAAAATACAAAACTCCAATTAACCTTATTTGATTTTCTTGTGAGACCTACATTAAATCGAACAAACTGCACGTCTTTACTGAAGCAAATATAATTCAAAATTTGATTAATTATGTTAAAATTTGTTTACAAAGAGTGGAAGAAATTTGACAGAATTGTGGCAATGAGAAGAGATTTGCCTAATCATTTTTTTTCTTTTCGTAGTCTTCTTCTGGTCTTTTGTTTTCTTTCATTCACATCTTGCTAATTTTACCCCAAAAAAAGATTTAAATTATAACTAACTAGTTTTTTATTCAGCAATAGAATTAGGCCTTCATATTATTATTATTATAATTTCCATAATATTGTCATTCACAATGCATAGGGTCGATAGAAATAGATAGGACACAGTTGTATTATTTCCTTAAAGCAACTGTAAGTTTTTACTTTTATCTATAAAACTTAACATTTTATTTGCATACAGGAGAGTAAGATGACAATCATTTCGGGAGGGGGTGGGGTGGGCAAGTAAAGAACTAGGTACAACGTTTTTTTTTTCTACCTATAACATTGCATGCAAGGCGTTGGTTCGTTTTTGTTTTTGTTTTTTCCAAAAGATGTAGTTGACATTAAAGTCTCGGGAAACATTGCGGGAGGTGCATGACAGGACTCGGGGGGGGATTAAGTCCTGTAATGCGCTGAAATGAAATAAGTAAATAAATAAATCAAATGAAATTGCTCGATTTCGATTGAGGAAGTATGTATCAGCGGAAGAAGGAGGGGGAAGGATTGAGGTATAAGTAGGGATTGGATGAGGGAGGGGAGGTGAGGGGAGGGAGTGGGCGGGGTCAAAACCTAACACAACCTGTATCTAATAACGTGTACCTGATGGTATCATAATAACGTCCAACCGGATGGAATGACTTGCTCATAACATTTTCCGGGCGGAAAATATTTCCGGGGAGACAAAATTTGAGAAATCAAGTTGGTATAGTTTGACCTAATTTCCTAATGTTTGGTTCAAATACTGTCCGGATAGACACATTTTCCTGGTCGGTAAATAGTGTCCGGTCGTACATTATCCAAAGGGGGACTATATTTACTCTTACACCGGCAACGATGATGGCAAAGAACAATAGGACCGAAATGGTGTTCTATAACAAATTAAAAATCATTGATATGTTCACACTCAGACTGTTACGGTAATGTGGTTATGCGGTATCTGGTATAACAATACACCGATGGCATCGCTCAAGGGGCCATTAATTGCTGTGGCCCGACGGTTTTTCCAGGATCGGATTCCTTGCAGGGTTTCAAGTATATTATGAAACCAAAATCAAATCTGCCAGAACCTTCTTTCATAAAAGGAAAGAAGAGAGATTTAAATATTCCATCCCCAGAGCAGGGAGATTAGGGGGTGGGGGGATTTCGGGAGAATTGGGCAATCCAGCTTAAATAAATAAGTCACAACAACAACAAATAAAAAAATGAAAATATTTGTTCAGCGTTTACAAACCACAACAGAGAACGCAGATAAGAGGATTATGGAAACAGATCATGTGCTGCGAATACAAAATTCGAAGGTTAGATTTCCTCAACGTTCCAACGCCGGAATGAAGAAAAAAAATGAGATATCAAATTATATCGGGAAATTATAGCACATCAAATCGGGATAGCGTGATACTAGCCTTAAAAGCCGGACGGCTTCCATCAAAACCGGGAAAGTTGGCCAGTGTGCTTATATACCACGAAAATTCTGACATATCAGCCCTGAAGTATTGCGTCAACTTCTAGTTCGTCGAAGAATTTACTTCGCAGACGTGTGGGTGGGTGTATAGGAGGATATCTCTGTGGAGGTTATGACTGGGAGTGAATTCAAGGGCCATCAACGGGAAAGATCGCCGGTATAGGATACCGGGTAAAGTCCTTGCCAGTTGCAAGTATTTTTAGATATTTCTTATTCTCTTGTCACGATTTTGACAGAAGGAGATATTGCTCTGAAAGCTACTTGTTTATATTATCACTGGAAAAATCCATACCTTTACAATGACAAAAATATGTAAATTTGTTTTGGATATCGGTTACCGGTATATGCTAACACAATAAGTCCACTTCTCGTCCGTCCCTTCAGGGCCACCGTATTATTGGTATTCTTAAAAATTATAGACTTTTTTCAATTCAATACGATTTCATCAAGAAAATTTTTATAAACATATATTCACGTAAACATATATGCAATATATAGCAAATAAATACGCAAATTGCAGCCATATTACTATGTTATAATATGAACTTTACACATAAAACAAATCGAACTTGATTCAACAAGAAGACAATATATAGATAGACAAACTATATAGTGTGCGTCTAATCTGTGCTAATTGCTGAATTTTACTGTAAATTGTCTGATTCGCGTCATTCTAAACGATGACAAATTGAGAAGAAAAACGAAAAGTTTTCCCTTAGTGCATACGAGAACTTTAAATACGAAATGGCCAAATATATACAAGAAAGATGGCACTATAATGATTTTTGTGCTCCAAAAGATAAGGTATAATATCGTTACCGTTACATGGTTCAAATAACTTTCTCAGTGGTCCACAGAGACACCAAACGCGTTCATACGTAAGACCCTAATTGTATGGACCCACATGGGTACCAGACCAGAAGTTCATATTGTTATTCACGATTTGATTTATTATATCAGATGTATAGTGGCACTGCAATTGTTTGTAATAATAATA
>JAIPMN010005913.1:4844-21226 GCA_020650975.1 Apostichopus californicus
TCCTCATAAGGGCAGTCCGTAATCACGATCATAGTGTAGCTGAGTGAGTTCTATGAATATTTTGAGTACTTTCAAAGATTGAGAGATAGATCTGTTAAATTGTTGAAAAGCCCGGTCGTAACATTAGTCGCTACAATTTGGATTCTTTTGAGCCACAGACCGATATATTTTCCGGCCTCGAGCCTCAGATTCTGTGACTTAAACTGTCTCAGTGAAATTTCTCTGAGAGAAATGTCAGATATCTTTCCGTATCTCGTTTCACTTTGTTGATCGGAGACTCGAAGCACGATCGACAAGTATTTAAAGCTTCAGCTTGTTTATTATCTTTTGTTTATTCTTACAAGAAATCTGATTGTTTATCACAATTATCTCATTTCCTGCATTCATTCATATGAATTTATATTACAGATTCTATTTGCATCCTTTATCAGTTTTTTTGTCGTTATCAGTGTCTGGAGAATTATCATGGATGTGGACTTAAGACCCAGCTCATGGAAATGATCAGCAGCTAAGGTCATTTACTTGTATTCAATCAGTTCCAGTTATCAAAAGTAAATATCAAGCTCTGAATATCTCACATAGTCGAACATTGCACTTCGACTTTTGATCAATTTTTATGAATGCACTTCACGATCATTATTGCCATAGCAACAATTTTATCTGTACCAGGAATGAAGGCCGTACATACAGCTCTGTTATCTCGATGACGTATCAAGTTTCCGATGACTAATACTCGTCTAGACTTGTAACCATCCACATTTTTCGGAGTAACTCTTAATATTCTATTCAATTTCAATGCATACATTCAAGTTCATCTTGGTATGTTCAGGTCCTGTGCATGTGTGATACTGTTGAAACCATGGAAACAGCTTTGCCATTGCCACTTCATGTGATAGTTGTCTATTGGTATCAAAGACTGGATTAAATTAGTCACATCTCGGAAGAAATTGTTTCTTTTTAAAGATGTTTGGAGTGAAAATTGTCAAATTTATGTATCTGACACTTTCAGCAATTAAAAGTGATAAAATGATTTATCCAAAGATGTTTGCTGATGACATAAGAGAAATGATAACCTGTCCTCCAAATTCAAAGGAGGAGGGGAGGGTGGAAGGCGAGGGGTAGGGTAGGGTGAGCACCAGCTAGCTTTCTTTGCAATGTAATGCATTATGGGACTAAATTCAAAGGAGGGGAGGGTGGAAGGCGAGGGGTTGGGTAGGGTGAGCACATTCTCTTTGCAATGCAATGCATTATGGGACTAGTTGATACACCCATTGACGAAAAACATCTTCAGATTAGGACGCAAAACATTTCCAACTTTAATCGCGCTATTGGATTTGATAGAAAGAGTAGAAGACGGCAAAAATATACAGGAATAAAACAGAACATCAATTTTTTTTTTCTGGCAAAAGCTTATATTTGCTTCATACAAGTAGCTTGCATTACAATGTACATGTACACCTGATACAATGATAACGGTTGACTTTGCAGTGCGTTGATAAATTCACGAGTTGGAAACTATTTCAAGATTTTTTTTCAATTACCTTCATAGTTCAGTTAATACATTACTGCACATAATAATTGTGGGGGGTTTGCTTCCCCCCCCCCCCCTCCAATCTGCTATTTGATAACTTTCACAAATTGAAAAAAAAACTATATATACCCTTTATGTGTTGACACTATAAACTAACTGTAGATTAGTAGCGGGACAAATAAATACAAGTGTAAGCTGATATATACATATAATATGGCATGTAAACATAATATATTAGTTATCCATAACAAAAAATGAGATTGTAATCAAAAATTAAAAAGAGAAACTTAAAAAAACAAACAAAAAGTAACCAGTTAAAAACTGGCCAGTTTTGTATTACGAATGAAAGATCAATGATGCTAAGTAAATTTAGAGAGACTGGTTTTGGAAGACAAAATGATATAAGGATTGAAGTCGGGGGTGTACGGTTAGAGGGTCACTTAGAAAAGAGCCAAAACATCCAGCCCTCCATCTCCTCCCCACCCCCCCACCACTCCCCACCCAATTCACCATCCCCTCGATCCTCTGTGACAATGTGAATCAGAAACGATCTCAGACAACATCCACACTTCTACAGTTACCTTTCTCTTGCCCCTGGTCCTCTGATCAGTTCAGAGTAGTACCCAAAAGTCATCAACCTTTCCCACTAACAAGACCCAAAATATCCCAATGCCTTACACCCCGCCCCCACAACCCCCCTGCCCCACACCCTCCTCCAGCACAATTTATCAAGTCATCCCACAAATCTACCTGTTAATTGATGACCAACAAATGTATGTTTTGAGAAGACCAACATTTACCCTACCGAGGATTCAAAATGGCTTTAACCAACTCATTCTTAAACTCACTACCGGTTGTATATAACAATAGTTAGGTAAGGTACGGAGAAAACTGTGCATGTCTCAAAACCTTCCTTTCTCAAAAATCTGCCCCGTTTTCATGCCTCGCTGACGATGTCACCGCGACTAACCTGATTTTGTTTCTGCATGTCAGGATTCTGGAGATCGGTGCTGTTTGCATTTTTACGAGAGACAATAACTGCCTGTCTGAGTGACGTTTTACATCGCACAAGTGATTACCATAATGCCAGCGACGACCATGGTTACGATGGTAAATCTAATAGCCGTGCATTAAAATTTCACCAAACACATCAAACGAGAGGCACACTCTACAAAATAAAACCACGGCATCAAAAGGAATTTAATTATCCTATGCCATTTGGAGCTTCACAGATGAGACTCGGGATCGACCATAACACAGACTAGTAGAAAGAGGGTTTGACTACCCAGTAATTCGGCGAGTTATTTTCGAACAACGGCAGCAACAGGCATTCGATATGCAAATTGGGTTTTTCCTGCTTTCGTTCTTTTGCACTTTTTGACTGCAGAATTTCCCTTCCATAACTTCCTTTTACACATTTTGGTTTCAATTTCCTTTTCAGAAGAATGTTTGAATGAAAACAATCTGCATATATACACACACCGTACGAACAAGCGACCCTTGTTAATGTCAACATTAAACAGAGTAACGTATTCATTCGGATTATAATACAGATATGGGAAATGCCTGGGGCCCTAACTTTTGCAAGGGCCATTCTCATTCATCATATTTGCATCAGCAGCTCACAAACACACTCCCCAGGGTTCCAAAACAAACCAAAATATTATTGACCAATCAGTAAAGGAGGCCAAAATGATTATAGTAACTAGCAGATTACATTGTGTAACTTCTAGTCACACACCACTGTTTGCCATAAAACATTGGCATATTTGAAATATGCATGGATGGATGGGATGGATGTAAGCCTTATCATTTGTAAGTTTGTATTCCCATTCCAATATAACCCAGGGGTCTGCTTTCCTTTCAACATTAATTTGGAACCTCAACAGGTTATTTACATCTCCATTCTTAAAGTAATATGAACGGATTTTTATTCCTCATTTTTATCATGTATTATACTTTGGTATGATACATTTTATTATGTATGAAAAAAAAACACAGAGTGGCAATAATTTTTGGCCAGTCAAAGTCGATCAACATGAAGATTACAAGGTAGTAGACTTTTCCTTTCTTTTCCACGGCTATTCGAATCAGCAGGGATCTCAACGTTATGGACTTGCACCTACTTTATATATGACCCTGGGGCAAGTGATTTCTGCCTGAGCATTATACTCAAGATTGCAGAGTAAACAACCCAAACCGTGGGAAACACATCTCTGCTTGCCATTATAGATAATGTTACAGGCAGGATTCATAATAAAAAAAAAATGTGAATATAACATTACCAGAATTGATAACTACTAGTGGGTTAAGAGCTAGGTTGCCAAAGCTACTAAAAGTTGGCCTTCCATCCTCTCGACATTCTCGAATCTCCTTCAAAAACAACAGATATAACAAGTCGAAGGCTCGATTTCATTCGATAGGAGTTCACTTCCAGATAAGGTATCAGTAAGTGCCCATTGGTTAAGGTATGTCAATATACCAGAAATGTTAAATTTCACATGAATCAACCAACCATGCTTTGGTAAGCCATGTACTTATGGATGACCTACATGTTATCGTATTCTAGATATTACATGGTGAAGAGTGTATCTTGTAACTACTAAGATATATGGACGATCAGAAATGTAACCATCTGCCTTTACCTCCTCCCTCTTCCTCCCTCCTCCACCCCCCCCCCCCACCCTACAATGCCTTCATTAGCAGGAACGACAGGTGCGATATCGAGAATTTTGGTAATAGACCATTTGGTTTGGAAATGTTCATCTTTGTAACCTCTCACGTTCGTGATTCACACTTTTGTTCCACACTTTTTGAGCAAATTTCTGTCAACCCCCCTCTCCACACCCTTCTTTCTTCATTGCATGCCAATCACCCCCCCCCCCCTCACCCTTTTCTAAAATGACTCTCTTCAATAACATCATGAACAAAAGACATGACTATAATGAAACAAATGACAGACCGACATAATTCCCAACCATCCGTACTATTACTTGTATTGTGTGGGTTTGGCAAGATTTAAACTAAATTACCGGTCGATACCGTGACGAAGAATTGTCACTCTTCCCCCTACCATATGTGCTTTCAAACCTCTCCCGCATCATTAAAATCAATACAACAATAGTAGTTCATTGTTCAATGTTGCTTTTAATTCAACAAAGACAATTACAAGCCAACAAGAGGCAATGAGTCACTGATCTGAACCATGTAATAATGACAGCAGGAGGATAACCGACTGTAGAATGCAGACGCTATCAAATAATCTCGTTTTTCTGTCAAAATAAGCTTGTTTTTCTGTCAAATAATCTTATTTTTCTGTCAAATTATCTCGTTTTTCTCGAAGATACATGATGCTTTAAAACAAGGACAAGTACGTACTGTCAATCTCTTATTCAAAAAAAGATAACAAAAAAATCAAATAAAAAGTGTACACTTTGAGATATCGTCTGGGAGTTTTCAACTCGCATGGTCTGTTTAAAATGCTGACCATAATTTAGCATATTTAGAATACAAAAAGTACAGTTAAAGCATACTTCTACAATGGATAAAGTATTTGTTACAACATATATAAACAATACTTTTTCGTATATTTGTATAAAAATTAATAAAACAAAAAGGAAAAAAAAAATAGTTTTGCTAACTTTGCAATAAAAGAATGTAATATCTCAGCCTCGGGATAAATAAAGCCAAAAAAAAAAATTCATTAATGCCATTCGGAGTGTTTTACAAATTTTTTTTTTTACCTTTTTAAATTTTTAACTTTTATAATGTAAACAGAAGAAATGTTCAGAGAAGCTTTAAGGGACCATTAAAAAAAAATTATTATTATCATTATTTTAAAGTCTGTAAAGCGCTTTGAGACCTATCGCTGGTATAAAGCGCTATATAAAAAGGACATATTATTATATTATTATTTATTTTGAAAGGCCTCTTAAACAGACAGACTGGAGAACTCTTCTGAATAGTGAAAAATTGTTGGTATGACCATTGAAACCTAACAGTATGTAGGTTTCAAATTATTTAATAGTTTGTCTAACAAAACCCATAGCTGAGCAGTACAAATATCATGCACCACCCAAAAACCAAAACATTTCAAGAAGTGGATTTTAATTTTGTCTCCTGCAATTTTGTTTTTCTCTGATAGAACTCATAGGAGGGGCGAGGGAGGGGTCACGGGTTTGGAGAGCAATAGTGGGGGCCGGTAGTGAGAATGATGACCACAGAACACTATAGATAGTCACAATAATCACTTTGCAACATAGACTGCCTTCTTCAAAAATCTTCCTTTTTGTTTTTTTGAACAGAACACAACTTGTAAACCAATTTCGTCATCAAAGATATTATATTTTACTCTTGCATCTCTCGCACTAAACAACCTTCCAAATTTTGTTCCCTTTTTATACTTTTCATAAAAAATATCCAATCCAGAAACGACTTTTATTTACGATACCAAACCATAATTTTTTCCCCCGTTCTTTTCTTAATTATAACACTTCCTCCCTTCCATTTCATGCTGAATGACAGACCTAATTTTCACAATTGACTCTTACTGCATACAGCTGAGATAGACCTATATTTTATTATTAAATGGATCCCCCCCCTTCTATTTTTTGTAGCAAGAACTATAAAAACTTCAGCAGCTGTTTCCTATCAACAAAGAACAGATGTCTTCTCATCACTCTTTTCTAACATGTTGAACATGTAGACATTTTAAGCTATTCCATGCAGGGGTTTATATATGAAATATTTTCCCTATCTGTCAGCTGAATTTCCTTATCTTTTCCATCATGTCTTCCGTGAGTCATACTTCCATATATTTCCCAATCCAGGATCTGGGGTAAGAGTGCAAAAATGACTTTGTCAAAGGTTAAGAATTGCTAATGTTTTTTTAAGATTGAGTAATGTTTTCTTGTTTGATACTTCTTTCACTTTGTTTATTCCCTAGATCCTACTTCTTCTTTTTCAGGGGGGCAGGGTGGTGGGGGGGGGGGGTGGTGGGGGGTAGAGTAATCAAACATTTCTTTTAAATTTTTTTTAAATGTTTTGATATTGCAAACTAGGAATTAAGTGTCATATTGCATTTTGGTTTGAGAATTGAAGGATATGATTATATTTTGACAAAAATTAGATTAAAAAAGTATAAAAACTTTTTACAAAATGCTTCCAACTACCTTGAAATACTTTCACCACTGCTGTAAATTAACCCAGCATTAATTTGCATAAAAGAATTTGGGACAGAACAGAAGGTTAGTGTTCTCTTCATTCATATATGTGTATGTATATATATATTTCAGTATACATACATACACATACAGTCTGTCTGTCAAATAGGCCAGCACATCTATACACGTTCTCGGGATGGAGTATGAAGTTCCATTTCCAACTGAGTAGATATACATGATTAATTTAGTAATTGGTGGTAGGGAGCCAAGGCCTGTGTTATGTCACACATCTCCTAATGACTACTACCCCACTAAAGAGAAACCACAATTCAATTAGGTTTTTTCCCCCCTGAACTTACTTCCAGGATGAGTTTTAAAGGACAGCTAGCCAGTCGGTTAAAATTTAAACTATTTCAAAATTGCCCCTTATTGACAGGTTTGAAATACTTGAAATAAGTTGAAGGAACGTTTCGTTTTGACATTCATGAAATAGAAGTGAAATGGTTCCCCCCCCCCCCATCCTCCCCTGGGTGGAAGTGAGGGCAAGAGTATCAACTAGGTCACATGACTATGTTTGGCATATCTAGCATTTTTTCTGAGGCTGACATACTAGCTAAGTATATAGTTTCACTTTAAAGCTAGGATTTTTTTTTCTTCATTTTCTGGGATATTAATGGTTTCAGTTTCCTTGAAAACCTAATTACATGTCAACAGTTTAAATCCAGATAGTTGCATTTGGTATTGGTTGGTGTCTTGATAATTTATTAATTTCTAAATCACAAGGGCAAAAAAAAATTCAAGAAGCACATTAGGTTTTGTCATTTCACTATGGTGTGTAAATTTAATTTTTAGTTCTAATTATTATTGTATATCAATGTATACATTTCCCATGCATATTTGTATATATGTATAGATATTTAATACAAATATTCTACAAAAGGACAAAAAAAAAAAAAATCACAAATCTGGGGCAAAAGCCTAGAATTTTGTTTCTCTGTTTTCTCTCCCTCTCTCCATCTCTTGATGGAAGTTGTAAATTAAACTGAGCGAAACTCCGAAGAACCCGGTCTCAACAAAATTTAACGAGCAGATGAGGGAGAGTTTATAGAGTTGCAGTGAATGATGAAAACCACTTCCGATTAAAACCTGTGGCACACCAGAAATCTTACCGACTGAAAAGAAGGATTTCTTTCAGACGAATGGTCTGAGAACGCGAAAAAAAAGGTGGAGCGTTATTAACGAAGGGCACAAATTGTTAACGAACCCGCTCCTCTGAACATCTCCTCTGTCATAACATTTAATAATAAACCTTCATATTAAATCAGTGACGACGACCACACTCGAGTCAGTTCACTACAGGTTTTTTCCACTCGGCAAACATTTATGTACACAAATACATATTGGTTTCAGGTATATATATATATATACACATACATAATACATTAAGTGCGTACAATTATATACTTTTCTCACATACAATTTCTGTTATAACTCTCTGTGCATATATACTATTACAATACTTTTTTCTATCAATTATACAGGTCCCCCTTTTTTTTTCCTTCATTTTTTTTTTCTCATTTTTTTTTTTGTGGGTGGAGCTTTAAACTTTTTTCTATTCATGACTAGGGTTTACAAGAAGCATCATCAACCAAATATCTCTTTCCATTTTTGGGGATTAATAATTTTCATTTTTCAAACATTTCTTATCTTAAGCAACCAGTGTACATGTACATTATATAGACACATTATTCACGTTTAGTTTGTCATTTTTTTTAATTTTTTTTTTGAGATAATTTTTTGCAAAGTACCCAATCATTGTAAGATTTCATGAATTACTCATTATTTATTTATATATATATTTATATATATATATCACTATTACTTTCTTTATAAAAGGACAAAACAAGATTTTCTGCAAACATCCAAGATGGTTAATACTGTGTATGTAGGGTGACATTAAACAGACCAACTGCCTAACATATATCAGGGCTTTATAAACCCTAGAATTTGAGAAACCTTTTAGGGAAATGTCACCGATGATAGAAAGAATGAAAACCAAACCACCCTTTATCCACCCACTCTCAACCCCAATATGCTTACATCAAGCCCTGTTACCTTGTGATCATGACCTTGTAAGGTCAAATTGGTATCACACAGGCTCTCCTGAATGGTAGGTAAACAGAATGACTTATGTGATTTAAACATCACCTATTCTACCCATTATCCCCTCCAACAGTTCCCCTTCTTCATCCTATCCCCCCCCCCATCCCCCCATCCTTCTAAATTGAAGCTCTAGTGAAGTACCTTTAATACCCTTTGGTTTTGTCGAGGTGCTCGGTGCAAAGAGATTATCACATCCATGGGCTGCTATACTGTACGTACAGCATTATAATAAGCACACAGTTAATCAATTCTCGTTTGACAACGTCATTTAAAGATAAAGGGTACCAGCTGGTCCTTTCTCTTCCACCTCTATCGGCAGTGGCCAATTTTTGGGTACCCCTTAGGATACCACAACTCAAGGGCCTACCCACTCCACCTCCCTCCTCCCCAACCTCCCTTACAAGCAGCAATCATTATGTTCCATTGTTTTTTTTTAATTTGGAGATGGAGATTGAATAATCAATCCAGTATAGTAGTGTTGTAACGGTTGTAGTCTCTCTTCATCAGAGATCCCTGCCACCGCTTCCCCCTAACCCAAGTTGCCATGGCAATCAACCAACCAACCAATCAGATGTCAGATCTCTCTGATATTTTCTGGCTAGCTTCTCCTCTATAACACCACCTTCACTGATTCCAACCAAAAAATTTAACTTATTTCCCTCTCCCTACTCCAGAACTAAGGCTCCAAAACCTCCCAGAAAATCTTGTTTTGTCCTGTTATATATACTATTTTTTCTTTTTTTTAATAGCAACGCTACAATAATAACATCTAAACAGCTACACGCTAAAACTGCTATATACTAAGGTTACGGTGATACGCTTAAAACGTCACGGATAGGTCCCTGCTGCTGGTTTGCGATACAAAGTTATGATTTCTTCGTCTTTTATTTTTGGGTACACTCCGGCATTTTTTAGGTGCGGCACACGCCATCATTGTGAGCACTGCAGCAGGAACGTGCTACCGATATTATTACTACTACTTCTACTACTACAGCTACCGAACTACGGATATTATAACCTCTTCTACTGCGGCGTTGCCCCTTTTCGAGTCGAGTCACATGACATTTATAGCACCATGTTACCCGTATAAAACAAAATTCAAAATGAGACTAAAACATACCAAATGAAAATGTCATTAGAAAAATTTCTGCAGCCCATTTATAGAAATTGCTTGCTAATAAGTAATAATAGTAATAATAGTAATCATAATAATAATAAGAGTTTCTAATGATAAAAAGAGCTGTTTGGCTATCCTTTTTCTTGTTTTCATGAGGAAAACACCAGTCCTCAAATAATTAATGAAAGTTTACTGGGTCTGGGAGGTGTTTCAATGATTTCGTTTTTTTTGTTTTGTTTTCTTCAAATTTTTTTTCTCTCTTTTTTGTTTTTCAAACATATGAAAGAAATCACATTATAAAAAAGTAATATCTAAATTGTTTGCGTTACAAAGTTGCTATTTTTACTGAGCACTACGAATAATTCTCGTTCACTTGCTACGACTAACACTGAAATTGCGATTAACATACAATAATTCTACACATTGATACACATATTGAGGGCAGCACACATGATTTGGTAGCCTCAGTAGCCTGCCAATAACATTGTCTATGAATTTACTAGTTTCCTTGGCAAAAAAACATCCAAGTCATTCATTTACACCAACTTACTCAACCACCACTACTGTCATTTCCAAGCCCTTTGATATTCAAAGCAGTTTCCTTATTAACAAGTGACAACAGAAAAACAATTTACTTTGGAAGTGAAATCTTTTCTGCACGAGTGATAAGTTTTAACTTCAAATATTGACAATCAAAGGTTAGATAGACAAAAATTCACATCCCCTTTCAAGATATGGATTCACTTTGGGTAAATAATACCTCTCCAGTAAATTACATTAAGTTTAATTTTTAAAAGTGTGGAGGCCCCCCAAAAAAAGACTTTTCACCGTCCAATTTTTTTGGTCTGTATTTTTCAAAGCGTTGCAAGATTGGCATGTAAAAGAGATGTGCTATCAGGTATGGTAGTATACAGTATTATTACCAAGCGATATCGAGAATGAAACGGTTTTGAGAGCAATAAAAAAAATAAAATTAAAAAAATCCTTCCCACGATATGATCCCGTGGCATGTTGGAATATCCCTTCAAAAACTAAGTGACTCTGTGAAAAGGTTAGCAAAATTGTGATAGATCTGAGAGCCGCAAGATCTCGGGTGAAATCACTCACACTGATAGAACAAACAGAAATTCTCCCAACTCTGGGGCCAAATGAAAAGACGATAAATGATTCCCTAAGGGAAGTATGAAACGGAACCGTTCTTGTTGAACTTAGGCCGGGCATGTACATGATACGGATCAGACCCCACATTCTGAAGTGTGGGGTCTGATCCCAACCCCGTTTAACACTGCAAAATCGTAACCCGATCGAAAACTTCAAAACCGTGCTTACGGTATCTAATGTAAAAAGGGGCCTTAGCTTCTTTTTGATTGAGATTCTAGGGAATAAGATAGTCATGGGGATATGCGCTTGGTTTACTTTATGCAGAGAGATGTCCATTCCTCAAGGTAGTTTCCATCAATGCATCATGGACAAAAGGCAGTACGTAAAGTCAAAATTAGGAGAACTAAACAACTAACCCACCACCATAGACGACAGACATGTCACATACAAACACAATGTCAGATTGTCCTCTGATGTTCACACCTTGATATTTATCGAAAGAAATGTTTTGGGCTTAAAACTTGCCATATAGACTAATCCATTATACATACTATGCACATCGGACAGGATACGTAACTGTAGATAATAGAGTGTGTAAGTTGTGTAAAGACAGGTGTCACTGGACATGTATTTTTTAGAGTGTTACTCAGACCTTAAAACCAAAGATGGTTTTTTTCTTCTTCTGGGTAAGTGCTATCCACCATTTCCTATTTCGCTTTCTGAAATCTACAACAGAACTTTACAACATGAAAGACTTATTTTTTTTCCCCTCTAAATTGTGTGTGATCCCTCCTAGGAAAGGAAAAGAGGCTCATATTCCTAACACAGTATTTCTATATAATCAACAAATTTGTTTTTGACTGAATTTACTTAAAAAAAGAAGAAAAAAAATTTGCTCTTTGAAAAAGTAAGTATGAAACCACCGAAAACCCATTAAAAAGACATGTAGATTAATTATGCCAGCGTGGGTAAAGGTTCTTACAAAGACCTGAAGCTCGGTTTTCAGCTATATGAAAAAATACCAAGGCATATACTATCCCTTAGCAAGGTGTAATAAACCTGAACTGGGAATAGCATGATGAAAGCCTCATCAGACCGAAGTGCTCTCAGTAAAACATCAACAAAATCCACCAACAACCTGTTTTTGAAGAAATTCACCCCAGCAATGCATTAGATCCATAATCTCCACATTTTTTTTATGTTTGCCTCTCTTATTAATTTATTCAACCTTTGCAATTTACCAGTGCATGCATGACACATATAGCACATTTATATAATACAACAACCACAGGGTGCCCATTATTCAGATTTTTGTCAACCCTTTTTTTCGTCTCTTCTTCCGTATTTTTTTTATAAACTCCATTTTCAAACAGAGGAGCGTGTTTAACGACAGCAGACCGCCGCATCGGAGAAAACCGGCTAGTCGAATTGCAAATGTCGAAATTTACGGCAGCAAGACCGGCCGGCTGGCAACCACTTAATTAGCATCTCTGACGAACAACCTCGGCGAGAGCACTTCCTGACAGTCTTATCTGGAGTTTAATTTTAACATTTGGAAGTTAAAATTCAAGGACGAGATTAATCAACCGTTTGTGATCGAACCGAAAGGGCTTGCTCTGACAAACACTGACTCAAACAACATCAACAACAATATGGTGGCCAATTTAGGGCTTCTTCAGTGTGCATCGAATCAATGATCGGTGAATTGATGAGTAAAATGGGAAGGCCAGATCCTTTACACAAATCTATGATTTTTTTGGAGCTTTACCTGCCTGATACAAGATTTGTACATTCTCTGTATTATTTTATGGCTAATATACCCCCCCCGACATGGATCACCATGCTACAAATGTATGAATCAGCAATTTATTATCGAAAGCTATAAATGGATTTTTTAAAAAAAACAGATTGTAATCTTCATTATTGGAAAAATAAGGAAAAGACTTTTTAAAGGACATGTGAATATTTTGAAGGAAAAAGAAAAAAAAAAAATAAATTTTTGCTTTTCATGACTGATGACAATATTGAAGTGAGAGACGTACTGGGCTTAGGTTTTTCTTAAGTAGTTTCAATGTACAAACTTTGAAGAGCCAAAAAATCTCTCGAATCCCCGTCTCCAAAGGATCGGTTAAAATCACGGGTAAATGCAAGGTGCGTTTATTTGTTTTACTTTTTTTTTCTTCTTATAGGCAAGAGCAAATTGTCTTAATAATTTTCTACCGCCGGTTGAATACATTTAATACAGCGTAATTCCAGTATTAATGTAATTAATAACACCTCTCTCCCTGTATGTATTACTGCCCTCATATGATAACCTGATGCATCTATGCTGTTATTGTAAAAATACTTGGTTTTGTCTCATCAAAAGTGGGTTTTTTCTTTTAGGCAATCTGGATATCAATCTTCATCAATTAAATTTAACATCCATTTTATACTGTTCTTCATACAAATTGCATTTATTCATCTCATTTCAAATGGGATGTAAACCGTTTTTTGTTAAGATTTAAAAGGATATTATTGTATTTAAAAATTTATCCTCGGATAGAGGTTATAATCCACACTGGTACGTACATGAGCCTCTACCACTGTTGGTGACGACAAAGACCGCGACGTTCGACTTTCCCCTCCATACCGCAAGACGGCTGAGATGACACGAGACCATCGCTTTAAGAATCGAGACTTCCACCCACTTGATGGGTTCATCTTCCCACGACGCTATTTCTGCTCTGACGATGATCATCGTCCGCGTCTTCTCGGCTGTCGACTGTGTCGCTCCATAGCGGTGGTTTAATGACATCGCCGGGTACGATTTGGTTACGATGGATATACGTGACTTTTCAACACTGTTAACTACATGATAACTCATCCCTCTTTTACGTACCAAAAAAAAAAAAAAGGTACATTCCACATTAGATCCCACAGGTTTTATTATGCATTTTCCCCTTTTCTTTTACTTTTTACTTTAGTGCTGCTTTAAAGATTTTAACACTTGCTCTGTGCTCTTCCCAACAACCAATTTAACTCTGCAGAAAATGGTCACCCATGCTGAGAGGAGCTGACACCCATCACCATACCGTAGAAGGAGAAACCTATCCAATTTATCATCCAACACTACAAACACCTTTTGACCTGAAAAACACTCTTCAAAAACTGGGGGGGGGGGGATGGGGGAGACATTTTCTGTTTTTGCAAATCTCTTTAAATCACAGTTACCCAGGGTTTCAGAGCTACCAGAATTTAGGACCTAAGAACACGGAATTACGCAGAAATGATAAAGCAGAGTTGGAGGACACAATCTCCAAGCATCCCATTATAAGCAATAAGGTGCAAAATTTATCATCAAAAAAAAATTGCAAGTTATCATAATTTCTACTCAACCCCCACACCCCCACCACCTCCTCCCCAGCCTCTTCTTCCTCCTCCATTGACAAGGCCACTCTGAGCCAACCCTCATCACGATTCAAGGCAAAAGTATTTGTAAACGGGATGAGGAATTCGGTTCAAAATTTCCAACACTAAGAAACAAGGGTGACAACAAAGCTTCATTTTAAGCCCTTAGTCCTCTTATCTACTAACTGAAGTAGAGGAAAATAAAATTCCCCAAAAAAAAAAAAAAGGAAAAAAAAATATCTACTGTAAAACTCGCATAAAAAGAAACATTTTTTGAGCATATATTGACGATGCAACAAAGACTAAGTTTCCTTAAAAATCAAAGATGCCGCTTCATGTGTAGCGCGAGGTGATCTGATCTTGAAAAGCACCGGTCACAATGATTGCACTTAAATGGCTTGGCTCCCGTATGTTTCCGATAGTGCCTGGTTAACTCGTCCGAACGGGCGAACCTCCATTCACAACCTTGCCAATTACATTTATACGGTTTTTCTCCTGCAAAAGAGGAAAGAGAAAAAAGAAAATATAATTAATTATGCCAAAAAACCAATCACAATGGTTTATACACACATTCATTTTTGATTCAAGAATATTGAGAAAGATTTGAAAAGACAAGAATAGCACATTATCGAAAAATTCCAAAGCCAATCGGCGACTCTGATGGGATTGGTAAATCTCAGTAGCCAACCAGTAACTCTTACCTATAACCAACGCTCCTTAGACAAGTCCACCAAAATGGTTAAAGTAAAACTCGGAATCTATTTTCCCCCTTTTTATTTTCGTTTTGAAGCTTTTTAGAATGAGTCTGATTCACGGTTTTCTGTAGATGGCATTTTTAGAAAGCCTGTAAGATCTTTCAAATATTCCGTGAACATCTTTCCTCCCAAGTGAGAGAGATATACCATCCTATTATTTGTTGTTCAAAATTCATAAATTTATACTACCAGAGATTGAATTTTCTTTGTTGATGCAAAAACTTGCTTTCCTAACTTTCGTCAAGATTCTGTTTGTATCACTTTTATTCACTTGATTTAACTAATTTTGCCTTTGCTGATAAATTGAACAGTGTATATATCTATATAAATATATTCCTTTTTCTTTTTGTCCTTTTTGGCCTTCCATAGCGATGACAAACAAACCCTCTAGAACTAAGAATAAATTTGCATCAGATCATTTAGCCCTGAGCAGAATTATTGTCCAGGCGTAACTTTCAAAGCAAACAAGCTTCGTTCCTCTTGTTAAGCTATAACTTCACGATCTTTATTTCGGCTCATCGGTCGACGATATTCAAAAAAGAAAAAAAAAATGCTCTAAAAGAGACGAATATTTCTAGTAAGCTAAAAAACAGGAAAAGACTAAACTGATACTGATGGGAATATTTAAGTGGACTAGAAGGGAACAAACACAGCACCTTGTGAATTTATATTCATTAACTGAATCCAACCATAGCAACTGCTTTGGCGAGCAAACCTCTTAAGATGTTTCACCTTGAGCAATCCGGCTATTTCATTGGCCAAAAATTAGAGCCACGGTTTAGGACAGTTGCCTGGCCGACTGATCCAAGTACCTTGCCGAGACTTCGATGCATGATACATTAGAAGTGCCATCCTATCATGAAACGTGATATTGGGCTATATTTGCTAGACAAGCTGACAAATTTAAAGAGCCACTGGGTCTAGAATGTAGCCAAGCACAAGCAGGAAAAATTTTTGAAATTACAAAATAGGGATGGAATAATGATTGGAGAAAAATGTAAAGAATTTTCGTTTTTATGCCATTATCACACATGCAGTCCCAAAAATGCATTTTTCGACAAAACCAGTTTTTTTTTTATTCAGAAAATTGGGGCTTATATATCATTGTATCAGAGTAATGATACATGTTTCACAAAACAAAAGGTTGGGAGGGGGGGGGGGGG